>JAPWLS010001314.1:0-106066 GCA_028551675.1 Tineola bisselliella
AAATATATATAATACTTATTGAAACATTTCACATATTTTAATTGTATTTAAAATTTTTGTTGTTGTTCGTATTTTATATCAGCTAAAACTTTGTAGAAACAGACAGAAATTGTAGACAGTGCGATAGTGTAATTCGAAACATCAAGTTCATTTAGCCGAAGCTAAAGTTCAGGTACCTAAATGAATTAAGGAAACTTTTGTTTCGCTATTGCAGAAATTTCTGCTGCAACTGCTTACTTTAATTGCAACTTTCTTCTCATTCGCTGATGAGCTTTTCCCAAACAGTTGTTAGTTTGTTGCAATATTCCTATAGTTTTTTATTTAACTCTAACAATAAAAACATTACTTTACAAAATGAGCAAAGGTATAAGTAATAAAAAGTGAAAATGAAAACCTATTTTTTATAGAAGATGTATATTGTTTAACGTATATTGTTTAATATAGATATATATTCATATATATATATATATATATGTATGTATATGTATGTATATATGTATGTATATGTATATATTCATTGAAGACTGAATACACTGGGGACGCTGTATTGATCACATCTCAATCTCAGTTTGTGATCTGTGTATACATGTGCCATTGAAACTAGTAGAGAATGAATATACAAAGGCATATAGTACACATTAAAATTTTAAAATTAATTAAAAACCACTAATCTAGAAAACTCCCTCCCCGCTTCTTCTTAGAATGTAAAAATTTAGCAAATTGAAAATTTTAACTGAAATTACGTCAACAATTTAAAAAATAACTTATTCAATATAAGGGTCAGATCACATCAACACGAGATAAACGTGATAATAATTATAACACTTGTAAATGTGGTCTAATCTTAAACTTAATAAAGTTAAATATAAATTTATTAACAATATCCAATTAAAATTGCATGTGATACAACCGCAACTTGATAAAGTTTCAGTAAAAAGCGTTATATTATTATTCAGGGGCAAAAGGGGATTATTTTGGAATATGGTTTCCGGATAAGTTATGTTTATGCGCCCAGGGGCAGGATCCGTTAGCGGTGGCGCGGCTTGTCGATCCAATTGATTTTTCATGCTCACTTCGCTAAACCGATCCATTTTCGCTGCAACATACACGAAATTTATTTCAAATATAAACTTTTCTATTTTTTTTTAAATATATATACATATAGTATCTACGATTATACTGTTTTAATAAAAGTTCTTAAACGTGTAATAATAAAAAGAATATTAAAACAAGTAAAATTTGCATTGAAATAAAAAATATTGTAAAAAATTCTTTTGTAACTTAAAGTTTTTAAAACACGGAAATAAAAGATGCCTTTCTTCGTATAATAAAATCAACTGAAGAAAAAACACAAAGTACGAGCTGGTCTAGAATAAAGCAAAGCGGAACAATTCTTTTTCCCAGTAACTACAGAATAAATTCATAATATTAAATAAATTTATAACGAAAATGTAATATTTCCTTCTTATTTTTATTAAGTGATTAAGATTAGCCTTGTAAATAAAAACGTGGCAATATGTTTATTTAAAGATTTATGTATTTGTATAGTATGACTTGAAGTCAAGACTCGTCGACTGATAGTGAAATAACAACACAAGGCTAGACACATTTCATTCATTATTCATGTGATATTAGGCGTCAAATCCATACCTAATTCATTACCGTTTGCTACAACATAACACAATTCCCTCAGGAGCACAATACCTTCACCCCAAATTGAACTCGTATATCGAACAATGACTGATATGACCAAACAATAACTGAATATCGCGCCCTCAACGCGTGACAGGAGTCTGCTGCTATGGTCTGGTAATATAGTCGAAGAGCTGTTAGTTTAAAATAATAACTCAATTAATTTAAAATATTCGTGTCTAAGTATTGTTTTTATTTTTGATTATTAAAATCCGATATCCACCGTGTTCGCAACGGGATTGTAACTTTATGACTATGAACTCAAATTTCAGTTAAATACTACATATAAATTGCAAAGTGTTTTTAAAGACAGAATTAAAGCTTGTAAATAAATACAAAAAATAATAATAAAAATTTACTACTATCTCCCATATTATAGGTGTTTCAAGTCTACACAAAATGGCTTTCAGATTAAAAGCCGGACAGATGATGAGACGACGGTTGAATGGTGAGTAACTTATCCCACTGGGAACTGGTAACCATGTCCAAAACTATAGGGAATATTGAGACAGTCGATTTCATATACAGATTTTCTATAAATGATAATTCCATTTTTCTGGTACGTTTTTTCATCATTGAATTCAATAATATACGAATATAGCGTAAGTTTTGAAGCTTAATGTAATGTAACATCAATTTTTTAATTTGTTAACAAAATCTAGCATATTTCTTATAATTATTTTACATAAATATATAACAATATTAAGTCATATTTTCCATCAAAATTGTTTCACATTTGCAAGTAATATTTCGTAGTCATACATACATATACCTATAACCTATGTACTAAATTAATACATACAACTTTATATGGAACAGAAGTTATCGATATAATAAGTTAGAAGCAATAGGGGATGAGTTGCACAGATGTTTCTCAGTTATAAGTGCCTCTGCCACAGGGGATGCCCAACTTACCCGTACGGTTATTATTGATCTATAAGCCAATAGGTAGCCTTGTAATATACATACGGAATGAGTAATACGTTATTGAGAAACACAGTTGAAAATATAGCTTTTTTAATTCTCTGAAAACTCCTTCATGTAAATAGCTTCTATGGCGCAGCTATTAGCATGCGTAATTTGTTAAGTGATAGTTTAATTCCTAATCAAAGCAAATATTAGGTATTAATAAATTGCAAATGGAATATTATATAATAAAAAGTACGTGTTAAATATATACCATATTATAACAGTGCATTATTACATTATGTCTTTTGTTTTTGGTTGTTCTTTTTTTAAATTACATATGTATTAAAAAAATACGCAATATGTGTGTCACTCAAGGTCGTGTTTTAATTAAAGAATTCCCATTAGGCATTTGTTTCGTGTTTGGATTTTTGTGTCGTCTTTGTTCTGATACACATAGATACAACTAATTCTAATTTGGCGTTAGAGCATTGTACTCGTATATGTGCCAAGTTACTTATTTCTTTATTTAAACACAGAAGGTATGATTCAAATAAAGAACAGCTTGCTAATCAAATATACAAATCGAAGTGTTATTTTATAGCTATTCAAAGACTGTTAATTTATTGGACAAATGTATCTATAAAGTGCAAATACAAAGACGACGTGAAACATCTGCCTCGAAGTTCTCCTGTATACCCACACTGCAAGCGTTAAACAAATGTATTCGCCAGCATTTCGTTGTATAAACTTAAGATACCGCTTGGTCCACTTTCACCACATATAGTTCCTCTATTTATTTATTCAATACAATTACGATATATTTTGATACTTCATCTAATTATATTTAATATTAATAATATTGTTAGAAGTCAGAAATATACGAAGGATTTAGTCAGATTTATTTTAGCCTGGAATCACGTCAGTTAATGTTCTTTATATATTTAAATTTATGATTTTTTCATGTACATTTACACCTACATACATTTACCTTTAACTGACTGTTATATTTAATTGTTAGGATTATAATAATGTATGTAGTGGATTTAAAATGTTTGTGATTTAATTGACACACTGGTTATTTAGAAATACAAATAAGTAGGTAAATTTGATTTAGGAATTATATACTTTTGTTTAATCTAAATTTATAAACAATTTTTATTCATATTATATGAATTTAAATTTTATGTTCTTCTGAGAAATAAAAACCTTAGGCCTTAATTATTGAATAAATAAATTCCGCACGATATATCGTTCTGAGTGAAATCAAAATCAATTTATTGTAAACAGTTATTGGCCGTGCAATTAGATTAAAAGTTTGGGAATGTAATTTAAAACTTGCACTCGGCAGAGTGTTGAAATAATTTTATTTTCCATGTTCACGTTCGCCAATGCCGTAAACTTTGCTTCACATCTGTGCCGAACAGTCGCCGTAGCGTATCCTTTTGGAAAAGTTGCGAAAACTTTTATCGCCATGTTTCCATGTAGTGAAATATAGTAAGACTTGCATAGCACGAAAAATTCATCGAAAGATCTACAAGCATGAGCGAGTTCAAATTGCAACTAGTTATGAATTGAATTTGTATCAAACTTTTGTTTTAAGATATTCTTTTCGTTCTCTATTTTTAAAAGAGAACGAAGCAACGTGTCCGTATAGTATGTAGTTTTTTTATGACATGAACATGACATTGACAGTGGCGTGTATTAGAGTTACATAGTTGTAATTTTCCTTAAAAATCTGTTAATTTTATATTTTACAACTAAGCTGCCGGGAATAAAATACATTGAAATCTGAAGTGCATTGTACAATTTTACGATGCCACAAATCTTTGTAACACTCGTTCTTTACATTTTTATTTGCTACAAAACTCTAGAAAGAACATACATCAAACTAGAAACCATATTTAGTTGACTTTATAGCAATATTTATTAGCTTAGATCTACCTAAGGTATCAGTTTTTCGAAAAATTGCCTAATTAGAAATAACTATTAGTAATCAGTATACCACCACTTTCAAGTTTAATATCAATATGACGGTAAAACAAATCATATTTAGCAATCAACTTAGAATTAGCTAATGACTCCACTCCATATCAGACTATACTCCATATCAGAGCGGAACGCTTATGGAATTTTGTATATAAATAAATAAAAATGCATAAGCGTCTTCGAGTTATAGCACGGGATGGGTTAAATTATGCCTATGTTCTTTCTTAGCAACCTTTAAATGCAGAAACATTATTAATTTCTTATCATGATGAATTTTATACCCTTAAAACTTGAGTAATGTTTGTATGATTGATATCCTGTAAAAAAGTATAAAAACTGGTTTGCAAAAGCGGAACATTATTGCTATCGCTGGGGACAGTGGGACAGATGACCTAAAAGTGGGACAATACGTATGGTCACTTTATACAATATATGCCCTTTGCACATTCTTCATCACAACTCTACATAACTCAGGATCGCACTTTAACTTTACATCAGGCGCAGTATAGTCATCTTACATCTACAAACAATAGAGAGACTACCCCGAGAAAGTCAGGAATATGAGCTTATGTGGAGATTAAATATTTATTATATACGTGCCTATGACTTATATCATAAACGAATATATCCGTGTGCGTATGTTAATAAAGCACCATCGTTAATTCCCTTTACCGTGTTCATTTCAGTATGAAGCGTGCATTGAGATTATTGTACTAAAGAGCATTATCAGATTACCTATGGTTTGGGCAGATATTTTCAGCAAATAAATATTTGTGAATGTTTAATAATGTTTATGATGTATGAAGTTTTATTTGACTTGAAATTTGCACGTCAGACATCTGATTGCTGACGAGACAATTGTAATCAATTTTTTAATATTTAATATATTGGCGCTGCTTGTGGGGGTTGCTAGATCGATAATCTTTAAAAAACCTCTAAACACAAAGATTGGTTATGAGGGAGCATGTTTTAAGTAATTTAAAAGACTATATCGGCTTTGTAATAAGTCTTATAAAATATTTCAAGTTAATTTGAGATTGAAATGTATAATATAAATCAAAGTTTATCATTTAAATATTTATTATTATGTCTGTATATATTAATGTCATGTTTATTATTCCAATAATATCCTCCAAAAACACAACTTACGAAAAGGACGAACAAATTATAAATTCAAATAACAAAATTATAATCTGTTTTTCGATATATTTTGATAAAATAAACATTTTGGGCTGTGTAAATTAATTTTCAACTAGACGAGAAGCATGCATCCTTCCATTTTCCAAACTTGTTAATCTTGGTTAATCCTCACGATGTGTTGGGAGTCCGACCCTGGTAGTAACAACAAAAGCCTAATAGCTCAGTCCGGGATTAGGGAGGACGTGGAAAGAGGATTCGAATGTTTTGTCTACACTTAGGTTCATGTGAGCCACCTATTCTCATTTACTGCTTGTCAAATTGTAACACCCTTTTCATCTTCCATTTAGAATTTAATTTCATTCTGTGACTTGTTTTGATTGATACACAGAAAAAAACTCTTCTTTCTTTCCGTTTTTACTTTCCAGAAGATCAACACGATATAAATGCAACTTATAGTTCTTATTTAGAATTTATTATTAATTATAAATCGTTAGAGCAGAATATTGATTATGTTGGTTGTGTAAATGTTGTACACTTCAAGGGAGTTAGTTACGCGGTCGTTCATCGCTATCAATTTAACCTCAAAGACGTTCCACCCTTGCACCAATCATGGATCTATTCACTAACTTTCATCGATAAACTTTAAACTACTAGACTGTTATACTGTCTTAGAATTATTGAAAGATATATTTTACCCGTAATATATAATGTTTGCAAAGAAGTAGCAAATTTGTACTAGTGTAAAAATTGTCGTATTTAGTATTTTTACTTGTTAAATCATTTTTAATACAAATCATTATGCCATAAATACTATATTTTCATTAATACACTTTCTTTTATTACTTAAAGGAAATAAGTAGGTAGTGGTTTTGTTTCTCTTTGGTGCTTCATTTAGTGTTTCGCCTTAATTTTAAATTATATAAAATGTTTGATAATTAAATTTAATATAGCTTAATAAGGCCAGGCCTAGATAATGTGTAAAATGAATATAACATCTTGATAAATTATTACAAAAACCATTAATTAATTAAAATCCACTATCTGATTTTGAAACGCCACTTGTCTTATTATGATTTAGTCTGTGGTTAAACGCTGTCTGCGGTTTTGTCTAAATTTTGACGCTGCCGCCAACCAGATGTTTCGTTTACATTTTAATACGTTTCAATAATAAAATTATAATTATCGTTTAATTACAAATTTATTTCTTAACCATTATTATATTTTGCTTTTTTAGAATTAGTCTACCAATTAGTGCTTATGCCAGTCTGATACGCAGAGGATCTGAGTCAAAATAGATATTTATTTATCTATTGTTATATATACCTATATATTATATTACAAATTTAATTGCTAAAAAAGTGGTCATTTTTAGTATAGAGCAACCATCCAAGTTTGGGCTTAGAACATTGGAAGTGTATGTTATGTATGTATGTATATACTTTTATTCACCTGCATCGTCTTTTCACATAAGTACATCATTATCAAGTCACACGCTCTACGACCACCATTATGAGAACTTAATTAATAATATTAATACAAAATCCCAAGTAAGATAAATTAATAAATCTTTTTATGGTAAGAACAATACGGTAAATGACAGAGAAGGAATGCTTTCATTCATCAATGTTATTCTGAAGCAAATTAATGAAGTTTGTCCACTGCCTTTTTGTGGATTTTGTAGGCTGACATTTATAGAGGGGAGTATAAGAACACTAGCAATAGACCCGCGACGTTCGATGCAAAATTACGTATTATAAACAAGCACTAGATTTTATATGCATAATTAATTATCCCATACAAATTTTTATCCTATAAATCTTTCTTTTCTTTGACTTTGTAGGTTCAATAATAGCTGACGTTGGGTTTAGAGGTATCAATGAGTTAATGAGTGAGTGAGTGAGTGAATTGTGTTTGTAACATTTATTAAAGGTAAAAACATTTAAGAATATGCTTTTTTATATTCAGGTCTTAAATGTTTGAGTTGTTCTTGTCTTGATACTAACGCACCTAAATAGCTAAGAAACAACGAAAGGACATAAGATACATTTAATATGTATGCACTAATTGTATAATAACAAAAAATAATGTGACATCATCGATATAGTATAGTAGTGCCATGTAATACTCAACTTACAGAACTATCCTAAAGTATAAATTGACAAAAAAGGATTGTCTTCCAATATACAACCTATAGATATCAGGTCGAATCCCTGCCGTTTGTCGGTTTTTTTAATCGAGATTTTTATTGGTTTTCTTTGTCCCTGTGACAGCCCTTTGTGTTCGTGACGCAAATTTTATTATTAGATACTTCCTTAAAGCGTTATAATACATTATAGCAATGATAAAATTAAATTTATTTTACGTAACTCTAATATCGATAATTCTCTCAACATGACCCTAATTAGACAACAAACAATTTATTTTCTGAGAAAAACAACCGAAAAAAAACAAGTTTAATTAATGAACAAATTGCCGCCTTGTTATTTAATCAACTCCGAATTGTGAACAAAACCCGATCAATCATTCAGTGAACTAAAAACAAGTACAATATTTCAATACCCCTTCCGCCCTTCTAATCAGCATCAATTCATTTACTGACCCATGGTGGTAGATAATTGAATACTCCACGGTTGCTAAGCGACGTAGCCCCCCCTTAAGGGAGCCCAGACGTCGCGACACAGAGGCGCGTCGACTGACGCACGCTGGGATGCTGAAACCTTAGTCATGCCTTCGCAATGAATATTCTGAATTTAAAAACATTTCTTAGTTTTTATTACCAGTTTGCTGCTATACATTTTGATTGTATCTTGCTGATATATCTGCTATAATAAACATAACTTCTATTATTTTAATATTTTATTTCAAACTTTCTAGGTAGGTATATAAAATTATTTGAAAAATGATGACTTCCAAAATCAAGTATACATATTTGCATTTTAAAAATTTAAATAATTTTCAATAAATGTTTACGAGGTATATAATTTTTGTGTGACAAGCCTTAATGGATTTTTGTTTTTATTTGAATTTATAAGTAGGCTTGAAATTTAAAACTCGCACCCTCCTATGTAATTGGATATTGTTTTGGAAACTGTTCTTTTTTTTTGAATAACATTCGTATTATATCCATCAACAGGATGTCACTCAATTTCGAAATTTAATTAATTAGTGAAGTACAAATTTCAATACTTAACCTCGCCTGGCGTATAAGACGTCAAACAATTGTTACGCTACAAGAGTTGATCTGGCAATCCAGTGTTAACAAATTAAAAATGTTACGCAATTTTTTTTTTCGCATTCTTTTATTTAATTCATTATTTAAATTTAATCAGTACCATTATATCATGGTATATTGGCTTTCTCACTAATTTTATTTCACGTGTCTGTATTTGTCTGCATTTGAATCAATGTTCATTACTTCACTTGGTGTTGCTTAATCAAATGTAACAAGTCAGAAATTATGGATGGAAATTTCACAAAATATTCCACGCACTTACTATGTTAAGAAACTGTCTCAGTAAGAATGTAAATGAACGAGTCTCATGAAATATTTTGTCTATTATACGAACCGACGAGATCTCTTGACGAAGCGCTTTCTCAAAGATCTAAGCACCATTCAACTATGAAAAGAAATACTTCTAGTAATATTAGTTTTATTATGAATATAATTTTTATTTACAAAAAAGATTGAAATTCAGTTTAAAATTCTACTTTTATAATATCTAAAACATAAAAAAACAGTATTTACATAATTCCCTTTACTGCCAAAATTGTACGCCGTTTGGCACACCATACTCATAAAAAGATAGCGTTACGGATATTGCTATACGGTGATTATAGTTATTGTTTATTTTATCTATTAAAGTGATGTCAAAAATTATAGTTTGACAATTTTTAATAAATGAAATGAACAATTGTTGTGTGTAGTCTAATTTTAAAACAGCAAATAAAAGGGAGTTTAATTATCTATATTTTTCTATTGGTTTCTTGTAATTTTAATTAAAAAATCAATTAAAATAATGTTCAAATGTTGTTTAATTTATTATCTGAATATGCAAGAATCATAAAATTATAATTTTCGTTAAAACGATCTGCTAATATAGATTTTTAAATTGGTTAAACTTACAATACGTGCTATTAAGATAAAAATAATTAAAAACGCCGCATCAAATGAAAGTTTAACTTCTTTCCTAGATTAATATAACGTCGACCTAGATTTATAGTCGCCATTTTGTATATGCGCTGTCCAAGTTCAGGCCAACGCGGTCACAGACCCTGCAGATTTAACATTGACAAATTTAAGGAAGCTGAGACGTTTGTCTTTATGAAGCTATATTATGTTTATTTCCTATGTTTTCTTATAAATAAAACAATAGTATTGATGCTGGAAATCTGCAAAAATTTTTAAGTGCGTAATTTGTGAACTTAAGTGAAAAACGATACAAAGTTAATAGTGCTCTATAAATGACTGAAACATAATTATGTATAGATATAATAATTGAAACAAAAAACGACTACTTACTTTCTATAGGTACTAAGAGCATATTGTTTCTCCTGTAAATTCAAGCTTTATGTCCTGAAATGGAATAGAAGAGGCACAGAATTTTTAATATTATTTATATCATAATATTATATATATCATCACTATCAGTTGTGAGAATTAAATGTATGTAATTATTAGAGATGTTCCGACTAGTCGGCCACTAGTCGGTAAAGCCGACTATCCGGCCACTATCGTAGTTGGCGACTAGTCGGCGACTAATCGGTAAAAAGCGCCGACTATCCGGCTTCTTACTTTGTGTCTATTTCTCAATAAAATGTATGTATTACTACCTTGTAAAGAAAATATATTTATGACATTTATCAAACAAAATTAGTATCTTAATTAGAAAACAAATTAACATAATATTTAATGACATATATTGCAATTCTGCGTGATGATATTTGAAACTATCGTCAAACTAGTGAGCTGTAAAACTCAAAAAACTTTTTTTGGTATTTATATTTGTCCACATGTCAGTAGTGACTGAAATTGCAGCGAATCAGCTGTAAACGAAGCGTCACGGGAATCCCCTAAACCGTAGTCGGCCTGGCCGATTAGTCGGCCGACTAGTCGGCTTATTTACAACCGACTAATCGGCTAGTCGGCTAGTCGGCCAAAGTCATAATCGGCACATCTCTAGTAATTATTAAAGAGAATTGATTCCCTTATTGCATTATATTATATACTAATATAATTTATGGTATAAAAGAAATCAACGAATATTTATTTACATTAACTAATGTAACCATACGAGTATGTTGGGTAAAGGAAAAAGTAAAATGATAAATGTCCCGTAGGCTTTTAATTATGCTGAATAAGCACTTTATTTTGTAACAAGTCAGAGGAAAAGGGTGAAAAAATATATGTGATTGATTAATGTATTAACTTTATATTTTTTATATTAAATAAACAAGCATTATATACCTAGGTATATAAAAAAAAGAGTTATTTTCTCAACTTAAAAAAAATTGTCCGTGGACAATGTTAAAATGTCGGAAGAATGAGTATTCGAACCCTGGAATAAATATATTATATTTAAACGTATATTAATATATTATACCTATTTATTAACGTTAATTATTATTGTTTTTATTTAGTAATCTATAGACTAAGGACCTTTAAAACTTGCCTTATGGACACATCTAATGGCATAAAATTTCAATGCTCAACTGTTTAATCACCGTGCATTTTTGTACGATACAATTAATAGAGAAATATGATTCAGACCATTTTTCTGTTATTTAAATATATGTTTTGTTTACTATATAATAAAATGCTTTGTTAACTTTGTAATTTTATTATTACAAAGCAAAATATTCAACTGAAGTCTTAAATGACAAACAAGTTAATAACTCAGTGCGCTTTTGATAGCAATTCCTTTAGTGCTTGGAGAGGAAATCCTCTTGCGAGTCTGGTACATGAACGCCTCCCCGCTTTAATCACCATGCTTAACTCAGCGTTACTTGGAACAGCACTTCCACTGTCTCCTGTTACCTGTTTGATATAAACTAATTTACATAACTGCTATGAGATTTAGTATGTTTATTTTAAAGAATAAATAACAATACAATATAAAATAGTTTTAGCGATTAGTATCTTTAATAAAATTTAGTTTTATGCGGTCTACCATGACATTTGTTTTTTCCTGATGTAATTTATAAAACTTTCTCTAATATAAGTATACAAAAAAATATATACGAAAATAATACTAACCGAATTTCTAAGTGGAGCTTTCTATCATAAAATCGTACTGGTGATATTAATCACGAAAATGTAATTACATATATAAAAAAAGCAGTCGTGAAACGTAATTTCTTTCTCTGTAGTATCATAACGATTGCTGATGAGGTAATAACAGAGACGAATACTGAAAAAAATAAAAGCATTTCGTGATTGTCCCACACCGCACGTAGTTGCCTCAAATGGTTTTAGGGTGAAACACACGTACAAAATTTGTTCATGTATTATTCAAATATATACCTTAAGTAATAGTTAATAAGGTTTAACCTTTTTTTAGTAATGATTGAAAAGTGTATAAATACATAAGTTTCTAAACATACCCCCCACTGATGAATGGCAATGTCGGTACCCCTTAATTGTCAGTTTCCGAATGTAGCCAAATGCACTATGGTCGATTGACAATGCTTTAGCGACTTGTATGCTAATTGAGAGGTCGGACATGTTTCAAAAATTGCGAATTAATTGGTTTTAATAACCCAATAAATAGTACCTACTAGCAGTAGGTTTCAGTGTGATTTCCGGTTGAACAAAAACATATAATAAAATGATATTAGAAAAAGAGAATAAATACTGGTTCTGGGTCTGGGGTTACATGTTTGTGTAGTCCTTACGTGTCCTAGAATTCTGTGATATTATTATTAATTTAAATATACTCCAAAAGAATTTGTGTAAAACGCATCGCCAAACTTGTTAACACAAAAATCTTGCATCAAACTTAAAGTAATTATTCTATATATCCACAATGTTTTATCATTTGTATATATTAGTATAAATAAAACTGAGTTAAATGATCAAAAAAACATAAGATTATTGATTTTCATTAATGCTACATTTTGTGTCCAAAATAGTTCGTTAGTGTGCTATACAAGTAGAATGGCGTTAAATCGTAAAGAAAACACGTGCGAAGATCACTTCGGGATTATTCAGGAAGAAAGTCATAAATATTTTATGAACATTTTACGATTTTTTGTGCTCCTACTTACGATCCTTGAAATATACTTTTCGTTTTCCTATGTTTGTACTAGTTTTTAAGGCTCTTTCACTCAAAAATTCCTCAAATGTATCTTGATTTAAATAGCGATAAAAGTTTTTTGTTCTCAAGAATCTTTAGATAAATTCACAAATATAATTATTGTAGTGAAATGTGAAGTTATTTGCAAATTAAATAACCTTATGCGGCTTACATCGCGTTTATTTTAATCGCGTGTACACACTAGAAAACAACACATTAGACCGCGACCACGCATAGCCACAAATAGATCACAATTTACAATTATAAATTATGTATAACATTTCAAATTAAACATTTATACGTGTATGTCTATAACAGAGCACATCTAATATGATGCAATTTTGGCATCGAAACTAACAACAATGTATTGCGAACTAAGTGGAATAATAGACTATTGATGTGACTATATCTATAGCTATGTGTATGTATCTATAGCTATTTGTATATGTAATTATATACTGAACTCCAATAGACAGAAGCTTGTTGTATAACTTATGAGGGTGATTGAGTTAGAAATGCATTAGTATGTTCCACGTTTTACGTTAAAAAAAGCTGCGTTTGCTGTTAATTTTGTTCGAAGTTTCCCATTATGTGTGGCTATAACAATGTTAAATCATGCGCTTAATACAACGTTAAAGAGTGACAATTGAATGCAATGATATAATGCAATTGCATTAGTGTCCGTATCAGCGCTTTGTGTGCGTTAAACGATTTGTATTGTTCAGTGTATGCTACGATTTTAACTTGTGCTGATAGAGGTCATGCCAAATGCTCCGCTTGATTGTGACAAATGGATGGACAGACAAATGCAAGAAGAATACAAGAAGCCCTGTAAAAATAACTTTAATAATATGTACCTAATTTAGTATTATTTGAAACATTGCAAACTATTAAATGTTTCAAATGTAGGTTTCTAATGTTGTTTAGTAATGATTAAAACTCACGAATATCCAAATACTAATTGAAATGGATTAATTAGTGGACTTGGCTTCATGCTCGTTATCTCGCCAGCAAAATACACTATAACAATATATACGGACTTCATTTTAACGGCAAGCTGCATTGGGTTTATAATTACGCCTACAAATTATTGATGTAGGCAGAATGGAAATGGATTATTGTTTGGATAATCTAAAGTGCTTATTACTAACGCTTATTAAAATAACATTATTGCAGTAACAACTACATAATAATTAATATTAGCCACTTACAATGTCATGATAAGTTTGGAAGTCCAGTACTACCAACACAATGACGTCACAAGTATATTTTAAAATATATCACATATATAAATAAATCGAATAAATATTTGTCTTGACAGGAAATCGTACCAGTGACTTCCGTGACTGGAGCGTTAATCACTGTAATATAGAGACAGTCAATACAAAATATATTAGAAGCAGTTTTTTTTTAAATTATAGTCTAGACTCTAGAATGTCACCGCAAGTTATGAGCACTGTCTCAGCCAGGATTCGCCTTTGTTATGCCCGTCTGACAAGACGAGTGTAAGCCGTCCTAGTTGACAATGCGACAATCCCGAAGAAAGTAGCGATATACTGTTATCATCATTAAGCTGTCTACTTTTAAAAAAATACTTTTATTATTCAGTTCATAACTCTCTTTACATCACAGTTTCATCACTTCTATTTCTTTTCTCATGGTGTATGTTGGTTAAGTACATTATATAACAAAGAATGTTAACAAAAATGTTCACAATGATTTCCATACTTTTGATAATGGTCAGCTAGACTTTGATCTTATAAAAAATAAAACATCAACATAATATACCGCAAATAAAAGGGATACGATCCAATCACATTTGAAAATCTATTCAATATATTGGGTCTGATGAATCCGTTTCAAGATTTTTCTATGAAGAATTTATGTGAAGAGGCACGTAGTAATTTCGTTTTTGCTTAGATCCTCAATATTCAAATATCACTTGTGCTGGCACATGTCATTCGTTTGCGTATGTGCGACAACTCGGGACTTGTCAAGAGGTGGGGTAATCTTGCAAGAGAAATTTTGACATATTGCTCTGTCTTTTGGAATAATAACAATCTTTGCTGTACCAAAGTTGAATAATATATGTGCATTTTATTGGTACAATTTTTGAACTGCAGTTGAGTGTTGAATTGTATGTCACTGTATTTCGAAAATACCTTATAATGTTACATTAAGATTTACTCAAGCTAGAGTTTAACTCAGTATAAGTATAATAATTGTAAAAATATATTTTATAAGTGTATGTTAAAGTAAACACTACTTTTTATTATTTATTCACAGGGAAAATATGTAAAACCTCGTTTTATTAACACGCAAAACGTGCGCAAAAATATTACCAAAGCCCATAAAAATATAATACAAAAAATACAAAACAGAAAAATAAAATAAATATCAATAAAAGGGAAAAATATAATACAAACAGAACAAAATGAAGGTGGGTTACGTACTGGCTCATTTTATGTCCTAAAATCACGATCGTGGGGAGTGACCCTCGATGTTAGCACGCGTAAAGATGACCAAATTTACTTAGACACAACTATACAATTTTTCGCTAGTAAATACGTATTCAACACGTACCTAGATTAATGCTGCCAGACATTAAATTCGCAATTAAAATAATATATCTATGTTTTTACAATATTCCCTTTAATCTTATTTTTCACTGATCGAAAACCCAAGCTGATAAAGATGTGGGCTTGGAATCTCAAATCCCAAAAAAATTAAGCCTAGTCTTATAAATAACCGAAATATAACATATTAATAATAAATAACATGTTATTATATCTATATAGACATGGAATTTGTAGTTTATCAATTTATTTAATGTCTGGCACCTCAATAATAGATGAAGCCCTTAACAAACAAGGGAATGATTCATAAAACTACTCGTACTTTACGAGAAGGATGACAAAATTTACGAGAGAACGTTTCCAAGAATCGCAAGGAAGTTTTGTTCCTTTCTTGTTGAAATAAAATGTCGGGGAAATGATATTCAGGAGAATTCACATCCTTGCATTTCTTCTAAGAAAGATTGTGAACGCTGTTACAGGAAACGCCTTTGAATCTTTTCACAATACGAAGCAGTAAAAAATATTGTTTGAATAATGCTCTTGGTTTTTCATCAACAGTTTTTTTAAAATAAATCGATCTTAAAATATTTTAATAAATAAACATATTCTAAAAAAGAAAACGTATTATATCTAATTTCGAAACAATATTATTTTATGAAATCTTTAAAAAAATTGCCGGAAACATTTAGCATAAAAAAAAGGAAATTTTATCATCTACAACGAGCTTTGTTTTCTGCTTTAAAAGCCTTAACGAACACGCAACTCAATAGGAGGGATTTATCCCATTTGTTCAACCCCATACAGATTCACAGCTAAAAGAACCATAATCCAACCTAAAACCTCGAAATTTTTGACAACGGAAAGGGGTTGAAGATAGCTTAATTCCAATAAAACTGTAAGCACGGACTGAATACAAAGTTTCTGTACATTTACACTTTAGTCAAACCTTTTTTCCTGAACACTGTTCCCAATAAAATTCAGACTTTCTCCTTTAATTTTTTTAAACGGGTATTTTTTATTTGAACAGTTTGAATTTATTTCAACTAAATTAAACGTTTGTATGCGGCTTACTCGGCTTAGTTTTGATTAGTTCAATTAGGCGTTTATTTATAAGCCGCATAAAATCTTTTAAATTCATAAGTAATAGACGTATACTTTAAGATGCTATATAAAACCTCAAATATCATCGCAAGTAAAATGATTAAAATGACTGTCTTTGTCTTCACAACAAACATTCATGCATTATAATAGAAGAGTGTAAGAAAAGTGCAAAAATTGTAAGAGAGTAGATTGTAATGAAATGTGGATGCGTTGCACGCGTGTCATCAGCCTCGACCCCCTTCTAGCCACCCCACCCTTCCTGGAACTCGCACAGAATAATGATGGACTTCAAATTTGAAAACATAGCATCCCCACAGACGCTGCTGTGACACATGCTGTTGAAAAATACATGTCGGCAGATGAGACCAAATAAATTAGAGAAAAAGTCTTCAAAACGATGGTTAAGTTTTACTTCATGTTATAGGTAGGTACTATATATCTACGAATTATATAAAAAATTAATAAAAAAATTGGATATTAAACAGTTTCTTTAGATACCATTTTTCAATATGCATTTGTATGTTTCATGGTTAATTTAATATTTCTTAAATTCATAAATAATAATTTAACGTTTAGTCAAGAAACGAATAAAGCAATTTCTGAAATTTCGTAGCCAAATTTGTTTCCAAACTTTGAATTTGCTAATTAAAAGCATTAGATATCTTCCAAAACATAAATCATTGAATTGGATGTTCTATGAAATTTTAGACGGGTTGTAAAGTTTCAAATTCATTCCCGCTTTTGCTGTGCTAAAAAACAATATTTAATTGAACATTGAGCTAAGGAAATATTTAAAATTATATATTTTCAATTTTATTAATGACGTTATTCTCATTATATTTATTTACAAGGAGGTTATATTAATTTCATTTAGATATATATTTATTTTCATCTGAGTGACACTGAAAACAATCAAACTATTTTTCTTTGTCAAAATTTTTCAATTGTTTTATCTTAACACTAGGTTTACGGGACGCGTCAATTTGACGCATTTTGACTTTTATCAGAGAATTACCAAAAACTGTTTAAATTTTTATTTTCTCTTTGTAAGACTTTTATTCATTGATCGAGGGAAATATAAATTGAAGTCTATTTTATTTAAAAGTGTTGAATTACTGAACTTGTCTATGTGGTATACCTATCTCTACGATATGCGTCAAATTGACGCGTTTTCGTAGAAGTAGGTATATAGAAAACGTCCGTAAAACTAGTGTTAAACAACAATACTAATTAGACAACCTAAACAATTAAACGAATAATATTAGCTCTAGTTATAAAGTTAACGTCCAATATCAGTAATTCGTAGAGCTCAACCAACAAAAATGGGGTCGATTCTTTTCCGGAATACACAAAACGGAAACGCAATATATTTCCCAAGTGACGAGATGACAAAATACATCCACACCGTTCGAGGGTTCGCCCGTATAGACAGAGAATTGCAAAACTGATACATTGATAGGGTTAAACTTTGTTTTACACTCTGAATTCTATTTCTTATATCACCTATTTCTATACGAAATTGTCGATAATAATAATTAAGTATTATATATGTATATTTATAAATAAGTAATGTATGTCCATAAACGTAAAACAAATAAATACTAAATGACTATATTATAATTAATTTATTAGGCCATATATTGTCTTTTGAATTTTGATAGTCGTAAAATAATTGTGCTAATGTTAAAGCTGATAATTTTTTCTCGGTGTTTAAACACTTAAAAGTTAAAAGTTGGTGTAACAGTCATGATTAATATCATCGGATATTGCTTATATAAAATGTTAATAAAATATAATATTATAATGAGTTTGTACCGTATACCATGTAAAACATGTTTCCACAAAGAATTTTCGCAGAAAAACCATAACAAAAGGACCTTAATACCACATCATGTACGCTTTTCAAATAAAAATATAATTTGTTTACTTTCATAAACATAAAAGTTTTTTTTCCTAAATAGCTTGTAATGCTGCAAATTTAAAATTCCCTTTGCAATGAATTCTTTATTTCGTAAAGCCAGGTTAGTGTGTTTTGAAGGTTTCAAGTCTTCCCTTTAGTGTTCCCATTGCTGTCGTTTTTGGTGGCTTTGGGATCACAATAAAATAAAATTGAGGTATCTCGCGCATTGGGGTTGGGAAAGGGGATTTTATTACGTTGATCATGACAATTTTTAATATAGTGAACCTACTTTTGAGATACCAAACTTTATTAAATCAAATAACATGTTTAATAAAAAAAGATATATATATATATATATACATTATTTTATAAAACAAAATTTTGTCAGACTATCTACCTATTATTTGTGAAGGTCTAATAAGACGTAAAAACAGAATTATTATGATATTCAATAGAAAGCAGATATAGACACAGTTGTCAATAACATCAGATAGGCATCCCGCAGGGAATTCGACATAGAGAGATGACCAACACATTGAATAGAAAGACCCTGTCAGGTGCACTCGCAAATATACGAGGTGGAAATGTGACTTGAGGCAAGATCGAGCTTAATTTGTGCAAGTATATTATATTATTGGTGTGACTTTTATATTTTATATAAATATTTCATTAAAAAAATACTAACAAAATAAATTATACATAAGACCGTTAAATACAACGCAATAACTACTCCTATAGATTTTATTGATTTTTTTAAAATAAAAATAAGTTAATTATAGTAAGTATACAAAGGAATACATACTTAATAGTAACTTCATGAAAACACACTACAATATATAGTGCGTAAGTACAATCACTCCTGTGTTTTTCAAAACAACATTTTAGTAGATACTTCCGACTATTTGCCAACTTTATTAAATTCTACATAGCTCCAATAACAATCGCCGCTCGCCCCAAAGGTCAATCACCCTCTCCTCTTGTTTGGACATCAGTCAGTTATTCCTGCACTCATCTAGCTCTTTATTTTAAACAATGATTTCAACAGTCTTTATATCACGTTTCTTAGTCGTTCATCTGTAATCTATATTAATTATAATTTATTCAATTAATACAACTTTTTTTAGAAACAAATATATATTCTTGCATCTAAAAGAAGCAATGAAAAATAACAGAAAAGAAAGCCGCGGATATATTGTCTGAAATAAAATTATCAATTTTATAATACATCAAAGAAAATCGTAAAATCTATATCTAAGGCGAGTGGAATATGTGCGTTTGTGTGGTGGAAATAAAAACAGAAGCTTTTGCTTTAGTTGATACGGAAAGACATCCCATGGGAAGACGGGGACATCGCTGCGGGGTTCTGAAACACTGACCGTTACTTTCCCCTAATAAATTCTTTATTTCCAACGACTCTATTTCCTCTTCGCATTACATCGTATTAGAAAAACTATTATTGAAATGTAATTATTTACGTTTTTTTTTTTCGAAAAAAAAAACTTATATAACATATGAACCTTGTATACTCAGATATTCCGAGTTTGATACTAATTCGAATAATATATTATTTATAATAAAAAAATATTGATAACAAATTATTTATTATAAATATGATTTTATTTTAAAAAGTAGATATTTCTTCGGAGTTAATGCATTGTCTGTGTATTTATTATTATCTTTTAGTTAACAATTTAAAAATTAAAAATATTAATATACCTAAAGTTTTGTTTTCAATGTTATACATATATAGCAATGTTAAAAGATAATATTAATAACGGTAATTTTAATTAACCCAAACAAATAAAATAATAGACAAAGTCAATATAATTGAGGTCCTCGTGTCAATAACAAATATTGACATATTTTAATCAACACTAGACTGACCAAAGTAAATATTTATGCAACAACACTAAAGGGTTCATGACCTATAAAGACCGTTCACTTCAAGATTGCATCTTTTACGAGCACTCATGGGAAATGGACAACATCAAAAGGCTCCGCAAAAGCAATAAATGAAAGCAAATAGCGTTGTTTATTATTATTATTATTTTATGAAAATCTATCTTAGTAGAGACAATATTGTATTTCATTATATTCATCACATTATATTCCAATTAGTATATTTTTAAAATTAATACTAACATAGTGTATAAACATTTATCAGCAGTACGGTTTGTTCTCTTTACTCGTTGACTGTACTGTAGTTTCAGTCAAAGTTCAGTCACATGCCGGTCGAGTGTTTGTTTATTCAGATAAACACAATAATAAACAATTGAAAACGTAAACTGACTTCCTTCTTGAAGTATGTACGTCTATTTGGCGTCTTTAACACATGTTCTACGATGAGAAAATATTCGTGTCCGAAAACTTAATAAGTAGACGAGAAAAGCAGGGAAAGTAAGTTTCTAAAGAGCATCTGTGTGGTGGGACGGTAAGTGCATGTGGCAATTTGGGTTGTTATCGAAACGGCAGCCGGAGGGAACTATCCTCCATGGTTTGGTGTCACATATGTTTCTATAACAATATGTGTATAGGGAAGATGTATAATACAAATTTATATATCTAGGTACAATTTTCAAATATCGAATAGTTTAGTTATTTTTTAAAATTAATACTATATCTGTTTAATATTTTTTATTGCTATACTAGACACTTTCATTTGTTTTATTTTTTATTTATATGCACGACTACAGAAGGGTCGCTACATGAATAGTGTGATAAATTAAAAAATATCTGTAATTTACAGTAAGTACAGCAAAGAGGTGTTAGAAATAAAATTATTTATATATGATATTAAAATAATATTTGAAAAGTTTAAAATAAGGCAAAACCATATAATGTGTAGTTATAATATCACCAAACTCGTAGTGCATGGGAAGCTAAAAGCAACATTTTGTAAAGAAAAATATTGCTTACACACACGCCCTCAAGGAAAATGGTCCAGACGCTTGTAACATATGTAAAATATGCTTTGAATACATAATTTTGCTTTCAACATGGTCAGGTGGAAATAAGAACTTAAACCTTACGTTTTAGTATTAAACAAAAAAACTGCTAATAATTGTTTTTACTTCTAGAGTAATTGCATTAAGATTTTTTTATTAGTTTTCATTTATGTGTTATTATTATTATTATATAAACAACAAAATAACGTAAATAAATATATGATTTGCAATATATATATATATATATATATATATATATATATATATATATATATATATATATATATATGATATACTAGCTTTTACCCGCTGCTTCGCTTACATTTAAGTCATTAAATAAGTATTAGAGATAATTTCAATAGAACTATGCTCAATATTTTACTATAGTCAATTGGAAACTATAGTAAAAAATAATATATTTTTTAACAAAAGGTATCCTATGTTACTTCTAGTACCTCCAAAAATATGTGTACAAAGTTTCATGATGATCGGTTAAGTAGTTGTTGCGTGAAAACGTAACAAACAAACTCACATTCACATTTATATTATTAGTAGGGATGTATGTAGATATAAAGGAACAACATTATTAACAATTTACATTGAAAGTTATTTGTTAATTTAATTCATTTACAAACAACGAAACATAACATATAAAATTTCCATAAATGTTATCATCTGAAAACATTTTCGATTTAGACATTTCCTAATGACGTGCAAGATCGTAAATTCAAACATATCGCATTATCATCAAACGTGAATAAAACATTAAAGCGTGAAATTAAATTCAAAACAGTTGAACAAAATTTATGCCCTTGTTCGGAAGAAACCAACTAAGTCGCCCTAAAAATGAAGAACAATAAAATATAAGTATTCTCTGTATTATATTATCTTAAATCGACTCTGTGGGAGGTTATTGGTATATTGATTTACGGTCAAACACTTTTGGGGGTTGGCCATATTCACTACAGTTTTTCCAGTTTTCCACTTGATCACGTGCACTTGGCTATAAATGTAAATTACAACGAGAACGATTTTAGTAGATATTTCAAAGGCAGTAACACATTTCCTTGAGTGATTTTGCGGTGGTTTTCATTGCATTTGTATATTATTATGGATTATATTCCCCTCAATTGATTATGAAAAAAACTAGTTCAAAAAAGTAACTGTTTTTTTATGCCCCAACTATAACATTAGTCGTAGTTTACCGCATGCGGGTTGCGGGAGATTTCTGAAACGCATGTGATAACGCACTACTAGACTTTTATTAGTAAGTCACTAATCTGTATTTTCATAATTTGGATCGCAGCATTGATATTTGACAATTAACATTTTTTTTATAAAATCAGAACCATATGACACATAAATAACATTTGAGAGTACTTATATGAATCAGGATAATGATTAACGACGGACGCTTCAGTGCCACATACAATAATTCATTAAACCCGAGTCAATTATAATAATGTATTAGATATATCATCTGCCAATAGGGACGTCGATAATTAATTGAGTATTAATATTAAAACATTAACCGTTATTAATTACTAAAATATTAAGACGGGGGAACTCGAAATTCAATTACAGGTATTTAGTTAGTACCTTACAATTTTTTTATTAATAAAGTCATATAAGTTTATATCAAACAAAATCCAATTGAAAACTTATGTTCACATATGTCCAATAATAAAGTAAATTTGTGATCTATTAATTATATTATTATTCTTAGATTTACAGTAATGCCCCGCTTTACGCGAGGGATACGTTCCGGAAAAAACTGAAATTCCCGCGACCATAGAGAAGTTGATGACTACATTATGTTTATACGCACTCTTTCGCGTAATGCGGGGCAATTGAGCGCGAAATTTGAAAATCGCGTTATAGTGAAACCGCGCATAACGGGGTCGCGTAAAGCGGGGTATTATTGTAGCTGTTTCAATGTTATTTGTCTGATATTCCAAAATTATGCAATGACGTGAAAAATTCAAGGAGGTAAAATACTTTGTTCAATTGCATTGATTACAATTTCAGGCGTTACAATGTCATTGCGTTTGCAGTACATCAGGTACAATCAGGCATGTTCCAAAAGACATTTTGAATTGTCCTTAAGGTTTTGGTGAACATGTTTCATTTTAAAAATTTTGAATGTAAGTTAATATTAGTTTTAATGTTCCTAAACTATATGTTTTGAGATTTTAGATAAATTTGTTGTCAAGCTGTAAAGTTTAACCTTAAAGTATTTGCACCACGGGCAGCAGGTGGTAGGATCGCAAAATATAATGCACTGTTCCAGGTGGTAAAGCTTATAGTTGCAGTTATAAAATAAATATTTATTATCAAGTTCGCTATAATAAAATAAGTTATAATAAAATAAGAACAAAATCCCTACAAAGTAACTGAAGAAAAAACATTTAACTTAAGCAATAAACTCTATAATCAAAAGAAAGTTTTTACGATTTATCTAGTTAATAAAGACCGCACTTTATGCAATTGAAGGAAATAATAGTAAAAAAGGAGAGACATTTTTTTAAACACAGGTTTCCGAGATGGTATTTTCAAGGGAGTCTCCGTCCGTGTAACAAATCATACCATTGTCCTATTCATGTCCCCCATCGCGTTTCCACTCCATAAAATTAAATATTGCCTCGGGAAAAAGAATAATTTTATTACATAAACGTCATTTACTAAGAAAAGCACGACGAGATTCTCGCAAACATCTTTAAAGGAATGCTACAATAAGATTTTGTTACCTTCATAAGCAAACTTAATTTGTTGTTTACTATAAAAATACCTGAATTTAAAATATACATGGCACCACAGAAATATCTTGTTACTATTAAGAATTATCAGGCGTTTATTTTTTTATTTGTTTTCAGTTCATGCTCTACATATAGGTAAATGTCTGCAGGCGTCGATTACACTGCTGTGTCGGTTTAATGAAGTGATACTAGTTGTCGCTGACGGATTAGATCATATAAAAGGAGGCAAATAATATTAATAGAATACTGTATAAATCCATTTATGCTAAACCTTAATAGGCATGAAGCAAAATGCTGGAACAACTGATAACAGACATTTTGAGGCCGATGTCTATAGCTAAGTCCCGTCCATTGTGCTTGGACAGCGGGGATTATGTAGATGGGTTAGTCGCGAATAAGTGACAGAAATAATAATTTAGTAGTTCTTTGTTTACAGGAATTATGTATACCTACTTGAATGCAAGATGTATCCTTTTTTATATTCACGTGACTATCATACGTATTGTTGTATAACAAAGTTATATTGGCATTAACTAGTGTATTTTTTGAAAGATTTTGTCGCTATGTCGATCTTAAGGTCTCCCTAGTTTTAATCTAAATTTTATAATCAAATATAATTAAGTTGGAAGTAGCTAGATATTAAAGAAGCGTTTGTCGTATAGACGATGCGTGCACTAGTCCAATATAGCTGATTATTATATTTAAAAAAAACGGAGAAATAAAAACACCTGATGTTAGGATTATGAAAAAGATAATTCGGCGGGTAAGATCTGTTAAGCCGAAGCTCGTGTTATGTGGATTTGTTTTATACTAAAAAGCAATAGGCCCTACATAACAGCTCCTAAGGGTGTTATAATTAAATTATAAACTTTTGTAACCGAGGGCTGTCGGTCGTTACATTTACAACAGACTCAAAGAGAGGGTCAACTTATGCGTTAAGTAAATGCTATGCAGTAAAACTTTATAGCGTGCTAAATAAAGGGTTGTAAAGTTGTAGCATTGTATTCTTTCACGAGGTTATAAAGAAAATCTGCTATTTACTAATTTTAGATTGTATCTCCGTGTCATCTTTACTTTGAATCTTAACTGAGATAATTAACTATAGTTATAACCTGGGGGTTGCGTTTAATTAAATTTCATAATTATGTGTGTATTAAGTATGATAATTATGTGCAGGTATATTCTATATTATAATAACACAGAGTATATAATCTTAATATTTAGATTTGGGAAAGTATAATATTAACTACATTTGTAAAAATATCTTATTGATCTTTAGACATAGAGAGTTCACAAGACTCGGAGATAATATATAATATTTATTTGTTTACTTATATAGGTTTTCCTCTCTTGATCGTTTCATAATTATTAACCTAAATTGCATTGCCCGATACCAGCTGCTTTAAATTTGTTTCTTATGTGTTAAATTGAATTAGTATTATTATTTTTAAATCAATAAAGGGTTTATTATTATTATTAATTATTTGGAATCGTGACTCGTAGCTCGCTCGATGTATTCATTGCCTGTGGTTGTTTCATTTTTAAACTGATTGACTTTGGATGCATCTATCTACTTATTATTAACTATACATGTGCGCTCACCACATTTAACAGCCATTACAGATCTCTTGCTTCTTTTACGTTCATATATAGCATTATACAATAATTGTTTAACCACTATATAACATTGCCAAGTAAAAGTGCATTATTAAAATCCCCCCGTGCTAAGTTCGATAAACAACATCTGTTAAATGAGGGTTGTACTGGATACCAGAATTAGGTGAGATTTCCAAGCACAACAGTTTAACCAATCGGTCGACCATCTGCGATATTTCCTATTGGGATCCGGTATTGACAAAACGGTGTAGTTCAGTTTACCTTTTAGAAATTGTGTGTCGTTTGATATAGTCGTAAGAAAATTTTAAATAATTAAATAAAGTTCAGACTTGTAATACAATATATATTCATGAGGATAAACAAATTATGATCATATTTTTATGAAAAACTATTTTTGTAACTTCTAATTCTAATAAATCAAAGTTATACATTCAAAACAATTTTCAGTTACGATTGCGAAAGTGCATATTGCATTTTGTCATAAAGTAACTATTGAGGGGTCAGAGTGTATGATAAATGCGAGGTCATGCCGATTTTGTCTTTGCCGGTATAGCATGAAGTTTGCAGACCGTATCTAATCGATGAAATCTCCGGCATGACTAAGGACTTTAGGACAGTTGTCATGAAATCATATATCAGGATAAACTTTGTTCATAACGAGGTGAACGCAAAAAATATATGAACCAATATGTAGGTGCTATATGTCTTTTAATTATATTATTTATAATTATTATCATTGCATCTGTAGATCACCTTGCCCACTGACAAAGGTTAGCTTATAAATAATGCTAACATCATAAAGCCCATTTATGTACCATTTTTTGTGTTTGAATTTTCCGTTTTTTAAATAAGTCTCTACTACGCATTATCATAGACCAAAATAGGTTTTATTAGTAGAATAGATAATATGGATACAAGGGATTATGTGCGACCTTCCAGATTCAAATAGTAGATTACTACGTAGAAAAGTTTTTGGTCCAATTGACCGCCCCGTAAGTTATAAACTTTGTTACTACCCGCGTTGGCTGAGGGCAATTCCAAAAACAAATTAATCTAGACTTGCTAGTAGTAATTTTACTTCTAATTCCGAAACACATTAAATGTAATGTGGGTATTGTTTCCACGAAAAGTAACTACCGTAGATTTTTATTTACACATTTAAGCATCATCTTTTTTTATTCACATTATAATACTAATTAAATTGTATTTATAAGTACTACGTAATACGTACGTAATTTATTTCGCACATAGAGTACTGAGTAAACTAGACGGGATAAAATTAATACATAAATAAAATTACCCAATTTAATTCAAATACAACCAGAATTGTTGCTGGTGTTTTTACTACTAATTAAATTCAATAAAGAAAATTAATTTTATAATTAAATCATAACAAACTAAGTAGAAAAAATTCTAATATGAATGCAAACCCACGCACGTTCAAATGGCTAGCACATAGGTTATAATCCCAACCAAATAATACCTTCAATTAGACTAATGTCATAATCCCAAATTCGCCCCTTTGTTTGTACAATATACCCATGACTCTCATTTTGGGGTTGGGCAGAATAAACAAAATAGCTGGACCGTTGATTGGATTATATTTCCTTGCTTTTCGTCATCGATACGATACAAACGTTAAGCGGAACTAATTTCATTTGAAAAACCGCGGGTTTCTATTACTTAATATATTTAAAATTCTGTTTATGACGAACGAATATTATGGAATTTACTCTGGATATTGACTCTGTGTATGTTAGAATAAACCTCGAATAAAATGGAATAAAAGTGCGTTTATAGGATTTTGCGAAGTAGAATATGAAATATTAAATAAAGTGAGTGAACTTTATTCGAGTTAACAGACTCACGGCTCGTCGATCAAAGCGGGCTAATGAGAGGTTATGAAGTTGGCTCCCACAACAATCTGATATTGCCTTGCCTAGTGTAAACTTACCATTTTTAACCTAAACATTTCCAAAAGACGAAAAATAAATGGCGTAGTGTTTTTTTAAGATATGCTCTTTTTTAAGGATTAATTATTTTTTATTATTTAGATACTAACTTATTTAGTTTATGCCTATGTCTATACCAAAGTAGGCAGCAACTCGTCTCTACATGTCAGTTTAAAAAACTCAATTATATATATTGGACGGAGGTCATATTCAATGTAATATTACGAATATTTACGGACGTATTTCAGGAACACATGTAATCATTCACGTGCGGATTTGACAGCGACGTCACGACGCATAGGCCACACAATGCTTATTTACGGATATTTGACAGGAAATTTGACGGGCTTATATGTCAAAATTCAAGTAAGCCACAGAGGTGACGGCCGTATCGAAACTTCGGATATCATTGAGGAGCCCCCCAGATTCGATTGTCGGACGACATATATATTTATTATTAAAATTTGATAAAACAAAAACGGTAAAATATGAAAGAACAAAAGTATATTTAGTAGTACTTAGTACTGTGTTATTTATTTGTTTGACTGATGATGGAATAATTAATATGACAACTTTCGAATAACCCGCATGAAGTGAACACGACTACGGACGTATTCAATACGAATGTACTCAACGATAATTGTAGTCGCCAAAGTCATTGAGATCATGCAATTGAGCATAATTTTATTAAATATTTAGGTATTTGCTATTAATCGTTTTGCTTTGCTGAAGTTGTCCGAAGTTTTTAATACATAAATCCGCTATCTATCACAGTGGGCCTATTACACCACTAAATTAAAGGTTATAGTTACGTAAGTATATTGCTTAACTTCTTTTTAAAAAATACTGAAATTTTATTACTTCATCCCACAAAATAAAACTATAAAAATATAGCATATAAAGGTATTTAACATATTATTTGATCGAATTCCGAGGAACAAGGGAATATTTTATCTTGAATGCCAGACATCTCCACTCCACACAATGTGTTTCAAAAGAGGGTTAGTTGGCAGGTTGATGGATAACATATTGCCATTGGGAGACGTCAATAACTGGATTAATAATTGATAGAGCACGTCTGCATTCTGTTGCATTTTGGACTTAACAAAAAGAAGAAGCACGCCTCTCATTTTAAGTAGGATAGAGTGAGATTGAATATATTTATATAAATTGAAAATATTGAATATATTATAGAAGTGTTATATGTATAAAACAAATTTCATATTTCACTTTAATTTCAATTTAAAGAAAAATTGTTTCTTATATAAGTTAATTAATTTTTTCAAAAGTAAAATAATTTAATTAAGTACTGATTTTATAATAGCAATAGTTATAAACAAAACAACTTTATACAAAAAAAATATTTAAGGCCCTGAGTGACGGTCGAAGCGATTTTTCAGTTGTAGTCTAAGTTATTGCGTAAGAGTGTCCGTATATTGAATACGCGTTTTAACAGTCATGTAAGTATAAAAACATATATAATTATATATTGTATGATTAATAATAGCCTTTACTTCGCTATAAAATATTAAAATATCATTAAAAACAATATTTTATTATTAAAATATGAGTGTCAATAACTAGGCTCAATTTTATTGGCATGTTGCAGTTATTGACACTCATAAGGCGCGGCCAACTCGATTTTTAGTGCAGGCGCGACCAACTAGATTTGCAGTTCGCGCGCAAAACGGGAACAGTTGACATCTCCATAAAATGTAAAAATATTTATTTAGGTTTATAGTGATTCTTTGTCTTATAATTTTCTTTAATTACAGTAATTAATTAATGTTGAATATTTTGTAGAGTAAATAAAATATCATTTATTGTTAAAAATTAATTTACAAACATATCAAGTGTGGACAAAATGTCACTTTTGTTAATTTTTGAAATAATTATTACGGTAATAATTTGTTTTTAATTGAATAATAATTTTCATTGATGATAAAATACTTTTATTATTATTAATATTATTTTATTTTTATTTTTAGGGATTCAAAAAAAAGTAAGATACGATGATAAAGCGCTAGAGCAAGCGATAAAAGAAGTAAAAGCTGGTCAACCTGTTAAAACTACGGCCTTAAAATTTAAAATTCCACGAACAACTTTATTGTATAAAAGTCGTGGAGAATTTAAATTAATTTTAAATTGTGTTTATTTGAATGTTTTTATATCTTTTTATATTTATACGTCATTTTAATTAATAGTGTTAAAAAATCAATGTTTTATTTATAATAAATAATAATTAATGATAAATTATTTTTTATTATTACAAATTGGAACTTGATAGTACTTATGTAACCTAAAAAATAATTTTCAAATGAGTGTCAGAAACTAGGCCGATGTTAGTGTCAGAAACTACAACCAAATAAATTTTAAGTGTCAGAAACTGGGTCTCTAAACATTAATTTTTAAAATATTAATTTCTATTATTAATTTGGTTAAAAAATTATTTAACGCATATAATCTGTTCAAGAAATCGCCAACTTATTTTTAAAATAAAACATTATTGATTCACATTAAATTTTTTATAAGTTATCCTATGATAATCTTAGAATCACTCTTAAAGTGTCAGAAACTGGGCCCTTTACCTTAGGTACCCTTCAAGTAAATACTCTATTTAAACTGAAAGACGAAACAACTGATTGCTCTACTCAAACTGAGTCAAGCAATTTTACTTTACTATTCATACATAAAACACAGTGTCACGTTTTTAAAGCAACTTTAGACAGCTATTTATGACTTAATGTGAGGAAGTAGAATTCTAAAATATAGCGAAAGGTTTTTTGTACTTTCTGTGTAACATATACAATATTGTTATTATACGAAAGTATGCCTATATTACTGTACATATGTATAGGGTGGTTTGTAATAGAAATATTAGGTATAAGTATATGTAGAAAAGTATTAATGCATATTTGTATATATCTAGTCGCATAACAGAAAAAGTATAAACAGCTAATAATGTGTGTGTGTGCGCGCGCGTGTGTGTGTGTGTGTGTGTATGTATTAAAGAGCCTGGATGATGACCTTAATATCAGTTGGCGTAATTATGGTGTTATATTGGTACATTTATATTTATTCATAAACAATATGTACCTAGTACCTCTAATTGAATATAACTATTAAAATAATTAATTATTTCTGACATCACTATTAATTTTTTTACAATTTAATCAAGCCCTTATTACACTGCACTAACTAACAATATATAAAACTTTTTCAACACGAAACTAATCCGTATCATCTGCTACCGGGCTAATTATTTAAAGGGAGCCCAAATATTAACTGCAGTATAAGCCGTAACGCGTGGCAAGCCCTAATTGTTGCACCCAATAAGGGCTCATACACACTGGACATACATAAATTATAGTGCCCTAGGGGTTGTCATTGTTGTACCCGACCCACAAATGTATTAAACCGCAGCGATTGACTCAACTCAAAGTATAGCGTGACGCTTACATTTTACAGTAGTGTTGTTTTATTATCGATAGTTAGTGAGACCAATATTATAATTAAAATCAAATCAACTTTCTCTTCATGTCTGGAAGACAATTTTAATGATCTAAATATACTGATTTTGTAATATTTTTAAATTAACTCTAAACTTATGTTAAAATGTAATTTGTAACACGACAGCGACAATATCGATAATTTACAACACTATTTGTTCCTTTATTTTCTACAAGTGTTGTGCAACATTCGCTCGTATTCATGCTATTGTTGGGCCACTGATACATCCCTATCACAAAAGATTACACCATAATAAGAACGGCGCTTTGTCATGACCTTTTTTGTGTCACGGCCGCGGCTGCATTTAATAATAATATATCCACACAAATATAGTCATATAGTTTTAAATACCAATAAATTAATTGATTGACGCATTTGAACTGATTTAGGGACTATTCTTTTAACTGTCACCTGGATTATTTATTTATTTAACTCAATGTAAATATGTTTTTACATGCATGACAATCAAAAGGACAAACAATTAAATAAAAATCCTATATTATTTTTAATGCGTTTATTTTTCATGTAAAAAAATTATTCGTATATTTTTTTGCCGAATCATCGCCCTTTTCGTCTAAAGCCGAGGCAATCACAAAACTTACAAATTACATACATATAACATTTTAAAAGCATCGATTTTTACCTATATTATAAAAGTACAATTTTTAAAAAAACTTGATTGAAAATGATTTAAAAAATTGATTAATATTTTTTTAAAATAACTTTCATCTGAATGTATAATATTTCAGAAATAAAATTAAAATGGCATTTACTACTGGATATAGTGCTTAGATTAATTAAAAATATAATTTATAATATTAATGAAAATTTTAAATTTTTTTTCTTTAGAAATGAAAGCAGACTATATAAATACAATGTCATGTTTTAACGCATTATATGGTCAGTACAAAACTAAATAATAAAATCATATTTGGTATTGTGTTGTCAATGATTGTTGAATCTCGAGATGAAAAAATGAAATTGTCAACATGATTTTTACAAATAAAAACTAAACCTAAAAATATCCCGGAGGACACATTTAAATAATAATTAAGTCACGTATTTAAATTAGGACTATTGTTATATAAGTCCTATCTAATATATTTACAAAGTCCTTAACTATTTACAAACCTAAAAAAATGATTAATAAGATCTGCCAGCTACGTTTTATTGATTAGAATGTAACAAAAAATTATATGAAGAGTTAATTGGTCCATTATTTATTCAATGTTACAAATAATAAAAAAAAATATAACAAAAATACCTTTAATTACCGGTTATTTTTCTTATAATAAATTGTCCATACAAAATAATACTAAAAGCTGTACATTATAATAAATACTTGCATTACCCTTAATACACTATTTTAGTAAAAGGCACGTTAAGTACCAAAACATAAGCAGGAAAAAATAACCTTAAAATTATCTAATATCTTGAGAATTTATGGTTCATGCGTGACGTATAACGAAACGGACACAGTTCCTAGTTACCAACAAACGTTTTCCCTTATAATTTTATATTAAAAATAATAATAATAATGTTTCTTCATTTTATTTGAAACTTCGGTTTATTAATTCGTAATATTCTATCTAAATCGATCCTTCGTCAGTGAGTTGAATCACGCATGTACGGAACAGTAAACACATTAAATACTTATAAAATACAATTATAGGCTAACACTTGGTAAAGCTGTAATGCGTTCTAACCATAGTTTGGCAGTTGCAAAATACTGTTAAATTTAATCACATGCACTAAAGCGATGCACTTCTTACATAATGATAAAATAGCATCTCTCTCAACTTTCAGCTATTTAACAACATTCAATCTCTTATCGATTTGTAAATAATAATTTCAGTGTTTTTTTTTTGTAATTAAATAACTGTCCTTCACAATAGAACTGAAATTTTACATTAAAAAAAATAAACTTAAATTCCAAATACAGATATACATTGTTAAACGGGAACTAATTCTATTCCTATATCAGAAATAGATTACAACAATGTTAGTAAACACTTTAAATAAACTATAGGAACCACTGAGAAGATCAATACAATAAAGGGGGCATCCATTTGTAGCTATAGAATTTATCGCTCGTTAATTAAAACAGTGCAATAATAAAAAAATGGTATAAAATTGTTTAAAATAATAATAACAAGTTTCTAATTTATTGGTTAAGCCACATCTACGCGTGTACGCATGACGTGTGTGTATGATATCTTTATTTCGTATTGAACTGGAAGATGCATGCATGCACGCACGGGTATGTTTTGACCCTAAATTTAAATAACATTAAATAAAATCATGTCCATTTTCTGTTATGTCATTATTCTAAGAAACGAGGTAAAATAATGTAATATAGCATCTTAATTCTATTGCTGTGTTACTAAAATTATACAGCCGAGTTCTTTCCTATGATAGGCCCACCACTGGTCGCGTACACACGTTGGCCATCAAACTCAACAGAATGTTGTTTGAGATCGTCTCCTGTATCCTTCAACGGTTCTTTTTCATCTCTGCAAATATATGTTTTAATTAAAAATCTCTCTCTAAAATTTTTTATATTACGTGCAATATTTTCTAATAAATATATGTACACTGAAGTAAAGTTGGCAGTGTACATCAAAATGATTTATGTTTTTATAGAGGTGAATTAATATTGAAGCTTAAGTTATGTCTGCAACACATTTCATTTTTATTTTATACTTCACATGAAGGTAGCACAAACTATGCACATTATTTTAGCATTTTAAGGACAAGCCACAGGTGGGCGAGAATGGAAAAGTCATATGTGGCTTGGCCTTTAAAAACATATTTCAGACATTTAATGGTGAATGAACGTGAAAGTTCTATTTCTATATTTAATTTTAATTGAATTAATATGGTATTTTTTAAATGAAAAAAAGAAAAGAAAATTGTTTAATAATGAAATCTTGCACACGATTAATGGTCTAAAATATATTTTATTTAATAAAAAGCATAAAACAGTTTAAAATAATGATATGAAAACTCTTACACTGGTGTAGTCGGGACATAGCTTATGTGCATAACCGATGTAAAGACAGCGTGTGGGAAAAATACAAAATTATGTTAGTGAATTCAATTATAGGAGTTAATTATTATATTAAAACAGCAATCAAAGCGATTATTATTATATAATATTTACAAAAGCAATCATTAGCATCGTAAGAGATGTTCCAGTATCATGAAAATATATACAAAAGAATTTATGTACAATTAAAAATAAAACCTCAAAAAGCACACTTAAGCTAAAACCACCAAAGTCACGCGCCTATTTACTATATATACAAATGTAGAATATTAAATATCTTAACAACCGAAAAGCTATTATACAAAATCACACCCTTAGTGACAAACAGATTAAAAGTAAATCAAAAACCTAGAAGCTCATTAACAGCGATATTTTCCTTTAAACACTTCATTTAATATGGATAACATAGCTTTTTACATATTAATGATAGGAATAATGCAATTTTAATTTGAGTTAAATACACTAGAGAAGATATGTGAAACGAAATTTGTGCGAAATCCAACATACAACCACAAAATCAAAAATAGTTAATAATTTTATTGATATTTGTATGTACCTACTAATTCGTTAGACTAATACCATTTTCTCTAGGATATTTAACTCAACGGCGTTGCTAAGTCATCCATATTTTTTGTCACTAGGGATCAGCCTAATCTACTTCAAAAAAAAACTCATCATGCTATCGAAAAAACCGCAAAGTGGGCCCCTTACGTCGGCGTTGACACGAGCTTGACGGGCGGGGGCAGCGGCGCGGGAGACGGCGGCGCACGCGGCTTGTTGCTGCAATAAGGGAGCGGGAAGCGCCAACCATACAGACTAGCGGGCAAGAAACATCTCTCATCGAAACTAACATTATAATACGATACCACAATACACAGAAAAGGTACCATTCTAAATAATAAAAAAGACTAGTCAGCGTACGCATTTGTAATGTACGAAACTGACAGATACATGCAATGACACGTATGTGTCAGTATAGAGTTTCATACAATAGGCATACACTCATATATGGACCTGACCATAACTGTACGGGTAGACAAGGGTTGTGTCCTGTCGAGTTAGGTGTGCAAAAATCTATTAAAAAACTACACAAATACATGTTCTTTTATTATAATAATTAAGTGATCACAATTAAATGACAGTGTACCAATCGAAATGAATGTTGTACGAGTAAATGTAGGTGAATGTCAATAATAAAAAACTTGCATTACTCACCTTCCCAATTTGGCTTCATCGTCTTTGTGTTTCTTTCCTCGTTTTCCGCAAAGCGTTGCAATAACACCCTGTCGTTTACAACAGAAGAGTAGAAGATCAACAATAAGCAGACACAGGAAGACGCCCGCCAATGACACTCCGATAATAGCACCACTTGACATTAAGGGTTCCACGGCGAATCCGGATCTTTCAACACCTGTTAAAAGACTCATGTTATTTATGAAATGATTTAATACATATAGCAGAAGAACAATTGAAAAATAATTTAAAAGACTGATTATCCGACGTTTCTATCCAGCGATCATTGCCGCAGTGAGACTGGGATCTTCGTCTCAGTTATCCTTCTATGTTAATAAGTCTAACTTCGATAAGATGAGAATGAATTAATTTCGATGCCAGAATTAACAGTCTGGTAGTTTCTCAGACTCGGAGTTTCAGTTCAATCAGTTCAATCCCAGAGGTGTTGGATCTTTGATATCTTTAAGATATCTCACCTTTGTATTGATCAACTTCTAAATAAAAAAAAAAACAAAAGTATTTTAAAATAGTTAAAACACGTCGGCGAATAACTCAGACTAATGTTGTGAAAATCAATTGTTCTTCGACTGAAAATTAATTAGTGTTGTGCATCGAGTTGCATAAGCCGAAATGTTAGATGAAGTGAAGATGATTGTAATAAATATACTTAGAATATTTCATAACAAATATAGGTACTATTAATAGGAAAGCTTATAATTGTCATTCATTACAATCATATATGAAACGGGGAGTGCTTTGTTCTCATCTAAAACGTGCGCCCGATCACCAGAAAGTGTTCTCAAAACATAAACTAGTAGATTATATATTTGACTAAGGAAAGCCCTCCGCCAATATGAGATGGGGTTTGAATGACAATGAACATATGACCCAATGGAGATTAATCTAATATTAAATTATGCCTAACGTTTGTAATGACAAAATAATAAAACGTTGAATAAAAGAAAAGTTGTCAAGATGCAAAAACATTCCAAGTAATTTTGGTAAACGCAAAAATATTTCAAACCCCATGACAAAAACTAACAACTATTTATAAATATTATTACTACGAACAACTAGATATAAACAAATAATATATAACGACAAAAATAACATAAATTCTATAACGATAAATAAAATAACCATCACCTATAAAACAAGGATTTATACGACAATCTAGAACGTTCTCTACGAATACATCTGTGAAACTTCCAATAAACTAATTAACTAAAATAAACATTGGCAGTTTCACATAATAAAAACGACAATAGGAATATAGGATAATAAAGAACATGCTTTAAAAAATAGGCACACTATATGGAGACTTACATTCCAGAAATCTAACATCTTATTCTAAAAAAATCTAAGAGGAAAATTCCTTTATATGAAATGAATAAAAGGGCATATCATTCAAAAGTGATGAATGTTACGGATAGTTACACTTACAGCCACAAACTAAATCGAAAGGGACATGCAAAATAAATATTAGTACATACATTCCAGAGAAGGCTAAATATATTGTTAATTAATATAAACGTGTGTACTTTATAGTAAATATAAGAATTGATATTTACCCAAAATGCGGTCATCGTGACACAAACACTTGAATCAATACGATTTAGATATAAAAAAGAATCTTGAGGGGCATCTTGACAGCTTTCTTTTGGACAATCACGATTGGTTTAGTAAGGTTACACACACGACTATGGAATTATTTGGTAAATGAATGGAACAGGTGTCCATAATAGAAAATAAAAAATGTAGACATCGACTGGTCCAGTTTTTATTTTCAATTAAGTTTAGGTTGGAACACAAAAATAATAATAAATTTCGAAACATTTATTTCACTTGGTCATTATTCACTAAAACAGATCACATCTCAAATTCTGCATTTGATAAAACTTCACTATCTACAATAGGAATTAAAAGTCTTTAAAAATGTCAACTTATATTACTGTTTAATTATAAATCTATATCGGGAAAACACATCTCAAACTACAAACGACTTCACAAAATAAAATAAAAATCATCAAAAAGAGTTGCTATGTGAGTTCTAGATTCCTATAAATGCGTCGATAGCTTATAATAACAGTCGATAGACTTAATATTTGGCAGTGTTAATTTATTAACCGATACTACCTACCCTATTTTAATTTATTTAATGTTAAAAACGGTGGTTAAAATTCTTATTTTTTACATTCCTACAATTTCAAATTCAACTAATATTTTTTAATTTATTTAAAAGCAGTTTCTGCTTAAAAACGAATTAATTATAATTATAATATTCGAATATTTATAACGATTTATTTACTAGAAAAATGTAATAGGTATTCGTATATATACGTATATATAATCAAACTTAATTTTAAATCATGGAAGGACATTTTCGATACAATACATAATATATAATAATAAATGTAGTTTAACAAATATATATGAATATGATTATCACAACAGGAATTACCTAATATACAACAGTCATATAATATAATATAAAATACTTGAATACATAAAATAATACTTAAATTATTTTAATTTATGCAATATTAGTATAGCAATTGAAATTTCCATGTTTGTTAAGATCCTTTGTAAATTGCGTGTACTTCCATTTGGGTTACCTAGAAAAATTTCACACATAAAATAACGTTATCGCTACTCGAAAAAATCACCGCAAATTCAAGGCAAATTGTGAAAATAAAAAAGCAATAGAAAATAAAATCATCAACTTACCAGTAAAATAAATTAACACTAACAAAATAAAAGCCTTTGATGTTATAATGAATAGTGACTATTAAATTATTTTTAAAACTATGTATATGTATATAAAATGATCTAGAATACAAAATAATATTAAAAAAGCATTTGATACAATTGAACATCAAATTACAGGTAAAATAGCAAAATAAAAGACACTGTTTATTAAACATAAATTAAATAAAATTAATTCGATAAACTAACAGTTCACAATATAGATTCAGAAATACAACTAAAAACTTATGTAAAATATAGAAATGTCATGTTTTAATGTGATTTCAATCATGAAAGTAATAAAACACACACAAACACTTCTGTTTTGGATGGTTTTGTCGCAGTCGTAATAGATGGTAAACAAAAATCACACAGACAAACATAATACGAAACTCGCAAACAAAATTAGAATAGATGAGATTTGGATCGATGCTGCGGATGGGAAGAGAGGGTTGCTGGCCGTGTAGACATCGTAGAAGCCAGCACGTATTGGCACTTCATTGCTTTCTTCGTTGTACTTACCGAGAGCGGTTTGAACGTAGAGCTGAGCCGGGCTAGAGAAGCCGAGGACGTTGTGTGCGCGAACGTGCATTCGGTAGTGAGTGTCAGGGCGGAGGCCGCGAACTTCATAACTGATCGCTTCAAATGACTCTAACTCCTCAGTTACGCATTGAGTTTCGGATGCGACACGCCATTCACCTCTCACTTTCAATACCTAAACAATATATATAAATTTTATGTAATATAAAATCTAATTCAACTCGCAAGCTGATTATAAATATGTAGCGTGTTATAAATAAATTCTTACCGGACAGTAGCTGACTTCATACATGTCAATAGGCTCACCATTGTGAGCGGGAATTTTCCACTTGAGTTCGTATCGGTCAGCGTATTTCCCGTGAACCAGTGATTCGGAACTGATAGATCCTCTCCATTTAGGTTGTTCGGGCGGCGATCTGTAAATAAAAAGTAACTTTGAAATTTTCCCAGTGTTGTTCTGGCTCGTAAACTATAAAAGAAAGTGTGACTAACCGTCTCATCGTCGTTATGGTAGTAGGAGATCCCCATGTTCCAGCACCGACTTGATTAACTGCTGCGAATCTAAAGTCGTATTCAGTCATCGGACGTAAATTCTCAACAACATGAGTTGAACCGACAGACCAAGTCCTGTTCGAAGCGAAAGTCCAATCGTAATTGCTGTTTTCTTTGTATTGAACGGTGTAAGCCAAAATTGGTGGACCTAAATCTTCAGCAGGACCAACGATGCTAAATGATACTGAAGTAGCTGTCAAAGTTTCTTGTCGCACCTAAAACGACGATTATGTTATTTATAATAGGGTTTTATTTTAATATTTGTATTATTAAGTTAAGTTTACCTGAACTACTGGGCCAGGCACAAAGGCCTCTCTAAGATGAATGGTATGAGAATCTTCCCCCAAACTATTAGTAGCAATACATTTGTAGAAGCCATACAATTGACGATCGACTGGTGTTACTGTGACAAAACTAATGGGCCCTGCTCCATAAATCCTGACATGTGGGGATTCTATCAAATCTAAATCATGGAACCTGAAATTGAGTTAATTTTCAGCAAAACTCAGTCATTACATTGAACTTCATTAATTGAACATACCTATAATTGATATAGATACTTACTTCCATTTGATTGTGGCATTTGGAATACTCTCAGCAACACAGCTCAAGTTAACAGGTTGTGCATTCCAACTCCATACAGGTATGTTAGGCATATGGGCAAAGGAAGGTTTGAACTGAACTTGCAAGTGGCCATTTCTCCTTGCCTCGCCACCTAAAACGTACAATAACAACATAAATCGAATTTGACACACGTATACAAAATGTTAGTTACTTTATTTATGTTAAATTTGTATTAAACTTACCATCATTTTGTGCAATACACTCGTAAAGACCATCATCAGTCCGGTTCAACTTCGATATAAGCATAACAGCTGTCGATTCCATTTGATCACCTCTATCTCTAGTACTATATTCAATTGAAACTCTAAAATAAATACATAGGTTATAGCACAACTCTACACTTAACTGTTACCGCTGTCTAAAACCCTTACCGTCCATCTTCATTAGCTCTGTCTCCATTTACAAATGGTTCACTGTTGCTGTGTTTTCGGAACGTAAGGAGTGGAGCAGGTCGTCCAGATGCTCTACATTCTAACCTACCGTCCAAATTCTCTGGTGCTGTAGTATTGATAATCTCGTATATTTTAGGTGGTACAAGAACCTTGAAAAAATAGAACGTATATTATAAAGTGAAAAACTAATTCTATAATAAGGGATTATATCAAATTCTACGACTTATTTTAGAATTTTTGTCTTACCTCAACCTCAATTTCAATTTCGTTTTGTCCAGCTTTGTTCACTGCACTACAAATATATTTGCCATAATCACTTGCTTCAACTCTATCGAATGTCAATAAACCGCTTAGCTCGTTGACACTGTATCTCGAAGTAGTTGCCAGATTCTATATAAAAAGTAAAAAATAAAATCAACAACTTAATCATGTCAATCTACAATAATAAACAAAACATTAAAATTAAATTCTAATAAACCACAATAATCAAAACAATTAATTACTTTAAAAAGTTCTTACCTCGCGAGTGGAGGCTTTGATCCATGAATAAGTCGGCGGTGGTTTGCCTCGGGCTTTACAAGTAATTGCAGCTGATTCACCTTCTTTAATAACGACTCTCTTTTCACGTTCCTCCATTTCAGGAGCTGTGTATACCTATGTAATTTATTCATAATTTTATTATCTTTTTTTTTTCAAAAATAACTTTAATATATACTATGTGAATAATAAATTAAATTCAAATACATACCTCTACTTTAATATTCCTTTCAGCTAATTCTCCTGTTTGAATCACAACAGCTCTGCAAGTATAGAGGCCATCATCGCTTTCTTGAACATTTCTTATTAGCAGTCCATTGGTACTAATAACATATCTATCTCCGGTTTCCACCTAAAGTATTTAATTATTATATAAAACAACAATTATTCCCTTTGGAAATAGCTTAGTCCTATATCAATAAATTCCTAACGATCTAATCAAATTGAATATCTAAAAATCGTAGTTGTTAATCAAATATTTACATTGCTCAAAGTGACTTACCTGTGTCCCCTCTTTAAACCAATCAATGGACGGAGCTGGTTCAGCTTTTACTTCGCACATTACTTTGAAGTCCTTGCCTTTGGTTGCAAATTGATTTTCATTTGCATTGGTCCATGTGATTGCCACTATAAGAAATATTTTATTTTAGTTTCTATTTGTACTTACTTAAATGTGATTAAATATAAAAAATACTAACCAAAAGTTTCCAATATAACACTAGCACTGAGTGGTTGATTAGTGAACGAAGCCACACAAGTGTAATTTCCAGCCATGGCTTCAGTAATAGAGGAGATATAAAGAGACCGAGCTTGTTTGGCAGCCATTGGCTCAGTATAGATCTCCGGTCGGGTACCCGATCTGCGACAAAACACCAAATACTCAATCCAAATCTAATTAGAAATAAGTAAAGAATAGAGGATTTTAACTTACATCGCTTCGTTAATCACATTTCCTTTAGGATCCTTCCATTCTGGTAGTGTACCCAAGCTGGGATCGGAGGCATCTAACTGACAAGTCAGTACCACCGACTTACCGAGTGCTACCGTCTGCTGTTTCTGCGTCGGATATATTCTGAGATTCTGACCGGAACATTCTGTAACAATAATAGAAAATTAGTAAATATAGTATACTAAACTAGTAGTTATATTAAAGATTTCGAACAAAAATCAAGCGATTTTTTTCTGAATAGATGAAAGCACAATTAGTATAGGTCTATATATAGTGAAAGATAAATACGACGAACGCTTGAAAATTAATAAAGTGTGTTTGGGTATACGAAACAGGAAAGGCGCCGCAGTCTTTAATTAAGTTTATTACATTTATTAGAGAGGACGTGACGGACTCGCTTGTTAACGTTCATTACTGACTATTTCTAAGAAATAGTACTTATTTACTTAGTATCTTTAAATGCTGACAAATATCCAAGACATATAAACTATATGGATATACTACAGTTAAGTAGAAATTTGACATAACTGCACCGATTTTTTTTATTTAATACAAATAGTATTTAATTATTTATTATATCGTATACTTTTAGTTTTAACTTTGTTTATTTATTTTCTATTAATCGAACACTGAACTTTGATTGTACTGTACCTTAGAACGTTGTAAAAAGCATGGCATTGTTTTAACTATTCCTCTGAGAAAATGTCGTGAGAAATTACGAATATATGTAAACCTATGCACAAACATTCGAGAAAACAAGTGATTCAAGTATTGTGGAGACGCAACTTTGGGAGCGCGTATAGAAAGAGATGCATGGAGCATGGTCGCATGGATGAATTGCGAGCATGGAAAAAGGCATTGTTTTGTCTAGTGCTATGTCTGAAGTGTCGTCTACCAACCAGCTATTCAGAAACGCTGTATACACCACATAAATGTTTTCCTAACAATCTGAAAGATGCGAGATGAGTTTTAATTCCTTTAAAGAGGTATTTGAGAAATAATGTTAAATATATTTTCTTATTAAAATGTTTTAAACTAAAATAATGACTATCGTGTGAAATGATTAAAAATCAAATCATACTTTTCCATAAGAGATACATTACAGTTGACATTTTCCTTAAAAACATGAGAAGGCAGTAAAAGGAAGAAGCACCAACAAACTTATTATGGCGCCATTTGTTCAGAATCTTAAATGTATATGTTCTCTTGTGAAGTAGGCGTATGGTGCAGAATTTTTTACTCGCTTTTATATATGCAGTGCACGTCGTCGGACCCCCTCCTATCTGCTCACAAAATCCTCAGTTTTTATAATAAACTGCGCTTGTTGGGTTCTATACAACACAACAGAATTCGAAAATATATCATAATTTTAAATTTCCCAAATAGTATGTCTGTATATCAAAAAATATATATACTACTGAGTGTTACTTGCATATAAAATAGTTGAGCTAAATTTTAAATTCAGTTACACATAGGCGACCCTCGAGAATTTCAATGAAAAGAACTTTTCTGTTCTCAAAAATAACTTGGTAGGAAATCCTCTTTCCCATGTAAATTGGTTGGGGAAATTTGTATTGAATTCCCTTGTGTAGCGACCAGTCACCCGAATACAAGTACATGTGGTTCTTTTCCATTCCTAAACGAAAATGTCAATTTCGTAGAAGTTACAACAAATGTGATAAAACGAATATAAAGATATTCGACGATCTATTTCGATAAATCGAAAAGGCAATAAAATAATATAAAGCACAATTACATTTAATTAGTTTTCATATGAATTGATTTAAATTAAAGCGAACGAAAATATGTATTTCTATAACAAAGAGGGCCGTCAAAAACATTCTCCAAATTATATCAGTTGATATCGAAGGGAGGGCGAAGCAAAAGCGAGCAAATTTGCCAACGAGGGTACAAGTGAAATAAGCGGGGAGAAAAGGATTAAAGGGTTTGCGGAAAATTTGTATGCTTCATAACGCTGCCGCATCCCCTGTCCGTGCGGTATTGTGTTACCAATTATACACATTAAATTAACTAGATGTCTAAAACCAGATAAAACAATGAAACATAAATAAAAAAACACTCGTTTTAATCGTAAAACAATATCAAGATTATTTAGTTAAGTATACTGCTCTTCACGAAAATTGCAAACATGAAATCTTGAAGCTCTGAAGATTTTCTATAATATGGGGTGTGAAACGAACCGAGACATTTCAGGTCTACTGGAGACATCCTTTTCGTCCCATTGGAAATCAGTCGGTGTCCAAGACCTCGCCCTCAAATTAAGGTTTATAATTTTGAAACAGGAGTCCCTGTACAAACCTTTTGTTCAAGATCGGGACATCGTGATTAATCGCCTAAACATTAATTCCTAATTAAGCCTACGTCCCCCCGTGTCTGAACGTCTGCCTTGGTGGGTTGCACTGGGAAATAAATGCGCGTGCATGCGAGGTTACGAAATCCGATTCCTCTGCCACATAATTACGAGTATAAGCATAGCAACATTGTATTATGGAAGATTGAAAAGGATTACTGCAGACGTTATTAGTTACAGGCAAAGTTGAAGATGACGAATTAATCCCTAAAGCACACAATGTGTTAGAACAATGTTAAATAAACTTAGTGACACAGAGTAACATAAGTTTATCATGACACTTGTTCACAAAAATAGCGGCAGCTCTATAATAATAAAAAATGACCTTTACTTTCATAAAATAAATTTGCTCTTTATTGTACGTAAAATAAATCGTTTTATATAACAAAAGGAAAGCTAAACCAAGAGTACGCGAGATCATTGGTTTAACAATGCCGGAGGGCCACAATGTTTATGAAGTCTACATACTCGTAAGATCTTTGTGAAATGGCATGTTATGATTAATTTTGTGAATTGCCTTTATATATCTAACACAACTAATTGATATAATTAACAAAAATTATTATGCGCACCATACTTAGTATCTAAAAACAATTTTGGATAAGAGAATGCAATAAACGTATATTTCCATGATTAAAGCCTTCGTAACATGCAACTACACCCGCGCCCCCTGCCAATTTACCACCGTCATTATCAGTTTAATACAAGGGTCCTTGCACAAGAAAAATACAACGTATAAAAAACGGGAAATTTCACTGAGTGCAGGGGAGTAACGAAGTGTAGCCACTTAAAACAATAGCTAAATGCTATAGGGAGGGATGCTGGTACGTTCGATTTTGGGCGGCTTCCCGTACTTAAAAAAGATCGAGAACACTCAATATGTGCTGAATTCGTAGAATTTTTATAGGGGTGCGTACCATAGACTTGAATGTTTTATTGCTTCTAAGCTCAGATCCAACACTTTTTCAACCTACAATAAACTTTAGCTAATGTGTATTGATTTTTATTAAATATATCCATTGCAATAATAAAATATTTATATAAAACATAAATTTGACTTCGTAGATCAATCAAAGTTATTCTTTGAACGGATAAGAATGGCTCGCAAACTCGTCCAATTTCACCCCTGTCTTGCTGTGAAAGCCATTAATTACTTGGCATTGCTGGCGCAGTTCCGAATTGATCCCCCATCTTAATTTTGATATCCTTTATAACCAACAAACAAACCGACATTTCACCCTGCATTTGTTTATTGCCTTCGTCAGTTGATTAATGCGGACATTAAAAAATGGAATTCATCAATTTTTTTATACTAATTAACGGACAATATTTGAAGTTACTTATTCAAAACATGTTATATTTGTGAAAGTAAGCGTCCTGGCTCGTCCTGGCTGTTCCTTACAAAGAGACGTATAGTCAGCCCTATAACTAGTAGATTGGCACCCAGCTAGCACGTCCTGGCACTTAATATGAAACTCCACCCACATGCTGAGGGCATGAGATATATCCACTTGACTTAATTAATTAATGATATGTTTATAGAACTTCGCAACTTGTAGACTTAATTATTTAAAAACAATAATTGGTTTACTTAGGAGGATTGTTTTTACAGCATTATCTCGGGACCGACACCTTTCAGTTGAGTTTTTAATGAAATTTCCTAAGTACCAAAGTTTTCGATAACAATGTTTTAAGATTTGATAAACAATGACAATTCAAATCAGGAACTTTTAAAAGCATTTGTGCTTTGAAACCGATGGCCTGAGGCATGTTTTCTTCGCCATTCCGTTCATTATAAAATAAATAGGATTAAGATTTGTTAAAGTAATATTTTTGAGAGGAGACATTACAAGTATATTTTAATGGAAGATTGACGGAGAAAACACATTAACATTTAATAACAATAAACTTTACTTTTATACTTTACATATTTATTTTAATATAGGTATAGACGCATAATTTATTTAGGAATGAAGTATGCAATATATCTTCATTCCAGTTCTAGTTTTCCTCGATCCAACTGAAACTGCCTTCGAAACAAAACGTCATGTGCGGTAAGTGTAAACACGTTAGAAGCCGCGGTGAAAAACATAAATCACAAATAATTGGATTTGAACAGAAAAGACTCTGGAGTGTTCCCGAGCACATTTCAATACCGCATCCAATCCTGCCATTAATTTCAAGTTCGCACAGAGCGTCGCCTGTGATTTGTATTCTAGTGCTCACACGGGGATATCCGGCATGGCCAGATTAATTATCAACTGTGCCAGTCTACCCTCGGTATGTTTGCCAATAAGGACCACCCTCCCAGTAGACAGTGCTTCAGTATTAGAATATAAATCCAAGGTGTAGGTACTCGGAAAATGTGACCTGTCACCTTGCAATTTTCGCGTGTTTGCCTTGCATAATAAATCAGCTGCATTTAAATATTTGTCGGAGAAGGCATTCGTTAATTATATTTACATTTACCGTTTGTTAATTTATTACGGGTTATCATTTTTGAACAAGTATTTTTTATAAATAGTTACATCTATACATAATAAATTCTGTTTTCGTTTAAGAAAATATTATATGTGACATTCACATAAATACCTTATAATGAAATGTTATTGCCTAATATATAATAATAAAATATAAGTTTAATCTCTAACCACGTATTAATATTCCGTTCTAATAATTTCATTTAATACCAGCATTAATTTCAATGTAGGGTTTCCTAACTTTTGACAACAATATTTATAGGCTCTCAGTGGGTAAGGTCGTATTTAATACGATACCCAGAAGTATTAGTTAGATTTAGTTAAATTACTTTTCGACGACTGACCATTGTTGCGAGTTTGGAATGAATAGAAATTTCATTTTTTTGTAATAAAACATATTTATTAAACAGTTTTCTTTGGGGTTGTTCGTTGACATGTTTTAGTTAATTAAAATCATGCTTACATGGTCATCGTCACGACTAACAAAATAAATATTTGTTTCAGGTTTGGATGTTATGTTTATGGTGTCCTTGTCTTCATACTCTATATTACAGCATATCATAATTGCAGGTCGAGGCTTTGTTTGTAGGTAGGTATATCAGCCGCTGAAGTATTGTAATGCAATCTAGTTACGTGCATAACTCCAATCCACAGGATCTTACGTTAAACAAAACCTTGGGAAATACAAGATAAACTTGTGTACGAAAAGCTGGCTCCATTGCGTACGATCACGCAGTACTGTTTGCATTGGGCTGAGAATATCAACAATAGGAACCCTGATTGACGCATCGTACGTGTCAGTTGCTTGAATTACGTTATTACAATAACAAATTGTGATATATTGTGGCATGCAGTTATAAGGACCGGTACATCGATTTTGATATATGACAGCTGACGAGCTAGTCATCTTATTGATAGCACCATGTTGTTATGCGTGTTAGTTCTAAAACGGTCTTAAGAAATATTTGCTTAGCCTGGTAGGAATAAATATATCGAGTTAAAAATTAGACTTAATACCATTTCTGCGTTTCAAGTATTATATTATTATAATTGTTGCATATAAAAGATTTATAAGAAAATAAAAGATCTTACTACTTCTTCAAAGAATCTTAAAAGGAATTTATGGAAGTCATTCTAAATCCAGCTACCGCAACGCTCAATGAAGAACTCTTTGACTCCAGTTTGTCCCCTGAGAGCTTTCAAACTTATTTCTACTCGTATACATAGAGGTGCCTCTCTCTCTCCCTACACAAGAGGAAAATATCTAATTATGTTTTAAATTAAATCTCAAGTAAAATCTCTTCTAAAAGTTTTCAAATTAACCACGGATTGCATCGTTTCTTCATAAAGTGTACTTTTCTTTGACCGTATTTTTTATATGTTTAATGCATAAATAAACGAGTATTTTTATTGGTCTATGGTCGGGTCACGCATAATTCATACAATGCGCCGTGCGTTCGTGTAGATTGTTATGCCTGGATAAAGTTTCACGTATTGTACGCGCATCATATACTCACATGTACGAAAGATTCAGTCGTAAATATCGGATTAAAATAATCAAAATAAACGAAAATAGTCTTCTCCTAAATTCATACTAAATGTGTAATGATAAAACTTTAAGTAGTTTCGTTAAACATAAATCCAACGTTAATTTGTTTTAGTTAATTCTATAACTTGTATTTAGTTTTCTGTAGAAATTGGAATATTTAATATTAAAGAACAAAAGATACAAATAAAAATTAAACAAAACTTGAAGTTAATTAAAAGTTTAAAGTAAAATAATATATGTATTTGTTTAGACTTGGTAATAAAGGAAACATTTGAAATTCTAAAGAAACCGAGAAACTGCACACACTTTATTACTATTCAAACTGAAAGAAGTTTATTACAAAAGCCACCCCACAACACGTCTTCACGAGACTTCACAATGACTTGTTCGCGAAAATTGGAACTGTGACGAGAGAAAAATACGTGTACACGCAGATGTCAAGAAATAACAATTGAAATGTGTGAACGTGTGGGTGGAGTCGGGTATGAATGACTCGGCAGTTATTTTGCTTGAAAGAGGTATACCAAAAAATATATGTAAACAAATATATTTTTTTGCTTCGGAATTTGTATTTCTCGTGTTTCCGTATTTACGTATCGAGTCCTCTTTTTAAGCCTAAATTATTTTGTATAATATGTAAGTCATATGGTTATTATTTTTAATTAATAGCTCCGTAAGTCCTATGTTGAATATTGTAATTTACATTACAGGTATATTAAATGTAGATTTCTATTTCAATAATTGTACAAGGTAGGGCACGGGAATCTCCCACATTTCAAAAGGTAGGTAAAAACTACATATATATGAGATATCAAAAAAAAACTTGGCAGGGAGGTAATGTACGTTCACATTTAGTGTAGTTCCTGTTGGCCTAAATTTGCACACCCAAGACAAAATTGTTTTCCGGTCGGGAACACTAGCAGGCGACGATTGCAAAATGCAATTTTTTGATATGTGGGTGGGACCTTTCCGTGCCCCACTGTGTATTTATAAAGAGTATCATTGTTATTGATGTCTTATTTTTGTCATCTGTAAACACCAGTAATTTGTTGAATTATGACTTTTAAGAAATAATTATCGTCGCACTTCCGAGATCTTTTAAATAAAGAATCAATAAAACAACTGATTAATCTTTTCCGACAAAATAACTAAATTAAACATAATTTTCATTATATTTATTTACCTATTAAATATTTAATTAACATTCAACTGAATCATAAATTCAGCCAAACGCAAACTGTACCTTGAAATCTAAACTTGTAGAAATCAATTAATTTCTGAACGGAACTCTGTCGTTGAGGTGAGTTGTAAATTAGTTTCCTGAATTATTAATGTTACAAATTTTACGCTACATCGACCATAAGTCTCAATACTTGTTTCTATTTAACACCAAAGCTTTCATTAGCAAATTTAAAAAAGTAAGTTTTATATTTTTGTAAATATTATCTGCTTTTATAACTTTTAATTAATCTAAGTTTTTAGTAAATATTTATGTAATATCAATTATTTCTCCATAATATCCTTCCTTGCAATAGATGTAAGCTTTCAAAACTCAAAGATGGACTTTCACATAAAAATAGTCGTAACAACAAATTTATTGATACTAAATTTATTAAAACAATTTCTTATGTTTATAGCCCCGCATATATGTTTTATAACATTTATAAACACATAATAATAGTTTTAATAAGTGTATTATAAAATAAAACTGTTTCAGTTTACAAAAAAAAATGAGAAAATTATAATAATTACACATACCCCCAAATCCAAGCCACAAAAATATCTTGTGTGGGTATCAGAACAAGGAAGGACGCCGCTATATACTGTTTTAAAATGTATTAAAATGAAAAGTAACAGAAACGCTCTATTTAAATGTAAATTAAAACCAACCAACAAAAAAAAAACGTTGTAATGAACTTTTATTTTCAATCTAACAGTAAGTAACCACCTGTATAATACCTAGATATACATATAACGACCGATAAGATATTAAAGTGTAAAGTGGCGGTGAACCGGTATAATTTTCCAATTATATTTCCCGTTCAATTTTCCGAGGTGTCGCCCGCGGCACTCGTCAATTGCAGTTACGTCAAAAGGCACCCTTGCTCACTACAATCCATTTATTACTCTTTCAAACAATTGCCAGCACACACAAAGAAAAATTTAAAATAGAGAGCATCGACTAATAGTATGTAACGTTTAATTGAACCGGATGTTTCGCGATGCACTATATCCAATTTCACATTTCGTGTTATACGAAGATAAAATTTTAATGATTATAAAATACCGATTCTCTAATTAATTTAAAGTAATTGTTAAAACGTACACCTGTAATAAACATGAAATTAAGGTTTATATGGCTACATAGTTGAATCGAAACACAGCCTTTACAAGTTGCGGTGAAGTACTCATCTGTTGACATCGAGTGTGGTCCATTCAGGCATAATTGGTAATATTATAGAAGCCAACATCATCACATGCTCTTCAGTTTAGCGGAAAACAAGGCCTTATATACACGGAATTAATGTTCAATTTTAAAAGCATGATTTCAGCAGACGTATAAGTAAATATGTTGTGGTTTGTGTAATGCAACGTGAGAGGCTCACCGAAATTACAAGCGAAATGAACCAACCCTTTTCCCAGTTTTGGCAATTTATATCACTTGAAATAGGGCGGCTGTATGCGCCCTTCTAAAATTCCTAATTTGTATTAAAACCATTTTCGTCGCAACAGACGCGATGTTCATTAATTTCGCTTGTGTTTAGTTGACTGTGTTATTGCTGGCTTCATTTATATTAATTTTGAATTATTAAGCTAGGTTAAGATTGCTCGATAATAGGTATCTGCCTGTCTCCAAAAAATAAAATAAAAATAAATTAGGCATGTTCTGATATCTGAGATCGTATGTTCATTATTCATGCGGCTTACTATCGTGTTTAATAAAATTATTTAAATCCGAGGTTTAAAACCGACGAAGCTTTCTAACCATCGTGGTGATGACAACACAAATGAAAAATAAAAGGTGGAAGAGATTATATGGAATTGGAATATTTATAAACCAAATCCAAATAAAATTTGTGTAAATAATTTTGTTTGTTTTATTTACACAAATATTAAATATTCAAAACGCGTTCGATTATATTACTGTTGAAATTTATCATCAGTTTTTCTTTCAGAGGAAAAGTTTAATGAATTTCGCATTTTGTTTTATTAACCGCGATACGAAAACGTGACTTTTTAAATTTTTGATAATTATTATTCATGGAAGAAATGTTGTTCTTTCAAATAATATAGTGAAAGAAATAATACGTCTTACTTAAAATACTATTTTAGCCACAATTATAACCCACGTATGGCACCTACATCTCATACACCCATTTCTAAAAACAGGATCAATCCTATTAAATTATTTATATCAATGTTTAATACCTCATACGTATATATACCTACGTGTATGTATACCGATCTCACTTCATATTAATCTCTACACTACAATACTTTTAAAATAATCGCACATTTTTTAATAGTTGCTAAGTATAACCTATTTATTTTATTTAAGACAAAAATAGCACTACAGTCTCACTTAAAATGTAAACAAATTTAATAATATCGTATAAGTATATACGCAAACAATCTCTTTTGAAATGCCAGTGAAAGAAAATCATGTTGAACGCGTTACCTTTTCTATAAAGGAAGGGGACTTAGTTCACATGCAAATTTGTAACTGCGGTTGTGAAGAAGAGGTGTGGATGTAACTTTCTTAAGTAACCACAAGAAGTGCAAAACATGAATAAGGTAACGTCATATGCTATCCTTATCTGGCTAAGCAAATCTTAATATGTTAGAGAGAGAACACTATGTCGCCCTTGTATGTTTATGGTACACGGGTATGAAGATCCATTAATGCTTTCGTCAAGTCAGTTATGGACTTCCTTATGTAGAGATTGCGTTCGGTGACAGTTTCTAGGAAGTAGGTTATGTTAGGATTAAAAAGGACCATAGCGTTGGTATACATTATACAAACAAGTGCATACACATATGCATGTAAAATATAAGGTTAAATAAATTTCTGCGGTTTCTGGGGCTTATCCGACTAACGCATGATTATTTAAAGACAACTTTAATTAGTAGGATTATACTCACCATAATTCATCTTTTGTTTTTGCTTATATACCTACAACTATACACAGTCAACTTGCGTTTTATAAGTTTTACAAATGTTGATTTTTCTGATAAAGGAATGGGTAATTAAATTAAAAATAAATTTCCATTAAACAGCAAACTCTGTAAATTAGAGACATCGATTGAAAAAAGGATAACCCGTGCTCATTAACAACCCGGGGGCGTACTTCCAAATGAATCCTAATAAAGTTAATAGCGAAGCAAGGGATCCTTAGAATTCTTTAATTAATTCTAAATAGAAAAAACGAAAGAATATTTTAAAAAAAATTTTAATGTAACATTTTTTAGTCGCAATAATCTTAACCAAATTAATAATATTATATATTTCTATTTATATCGGCACGTTTTTACCCCCAGAGGGATAGACCAGCTTTATTTACACCTGCCAACTCCATTATACCTCAACGATCATTAGACCTTACCAAACCTAATACGCATATATGTCCCGGTTTTGAATTATAACATTTTTATTATAATATATAATAGTAGTTATGCCCGCTCGTAGTTTAACAGAAATATTGATGTTATATAGTCTAAAAAGAATTTAAGATATTATTATGTAGTGTTTATTTCAGAAATATCATTAGTAATGGATCTTTTTACTTAGCTAATTTCTAATTAACTTTCTAATAACAAAAAGTCTTTGTTATTAAACATAAAATCACGCCTATTAATAATGTAACTCAGATTTCATCCACTCGCTTCACAAACGATGACAAGCATTATCTCATCACCGTATCTCAGGTGTCTCGAATCTTGTCTAATTTGTCAAACAAAAATTATCTATAGAGTGTACTTTTACAAAAAAATATTTACTTAACAGATAATAAGCTCTCGTTCTAAGGCTTTTATTTTTTAAATATTATATTGGTGTGAAAGTTACTTTTTGTTAACAATATAAATACAGTCACAACTATGATAACACTAAGCTTTACGATGTCAAATATATGATCACTGTAAGACTATCATAAAAAGTTGTAAAATGACTTGCTTTGTACCAAAATGTATTAATTCCTATCTATTTTTTAACTATTTATTTTAATATAATAACTTTGGACAAAAAAGTCTAATTTCTCCACGACCATGATGTCTGGAATTTATTTAGTTGTTACCATGCCACTGCTACTAACGCGGTCTTTTGCAAACTCTTTTCATTCTCCGTCTGAGTGTATCACGATATTTTGCAATTTGGAATCCACTTTGTAAAGAATTTCGTTTGCTTCTTCTATGACAATTGGTTATCTGGAAGAAATTACTTTTAGTGATAAGATCGCCGATTGCTCTATTGCTTCCTATTGTTGTTGTATTGTTATTATTATGTTTTAAAGCAATAAAGTATTTATTATTATTACTGTGCTATTCAACCTATAAAACCCAGCTAAGTCAGTAATAAATGGAAAGAGTAATTTTAAAAATTTAGAATGCATCATAGAGATACACGTACGAACTATAGATTGGGGGAGGGGTTATGTTGACAAAGGTTTGGAAGAGGCGATGCACGAGGACCTCATTTGTATTACGGTGAATAACGTGCAGCCGCACTGAGCTAAATTAATTGCCAGTCTCATATGTACAACAATAAGACATATAAATTATACTTATTACTTATTTATATATATGGTTACCCTTTATTTTATTTTAAAGTAATGATGTTTTTTTGTTTTATAATATTATTTTGTTACTAACTTATCGAATAATTGCGCGTCTGTGTTTTGTGTAATACATTTTTTTTTAAATTAGATACCAAATATATTAGGTCTTTGAAATTGTTTAAAATATGAATATTCGTTGTATTTTTTGCTATTATCGTTTTATTCACACTTTATCTAAAAACTTAAACACAATGAAAGCTACTGTTTAATATATTATTCTGTTTTCTTTTTTAAGTACGCGTATTCACAGCGTAAGCTCCATTAATCAGAAGCACACAATGATAACGACGCAACCTAATTAAAGCGCTTTCAGTCACAAAAGAGTTGCGTAAAGAGAAATTTTGTTAAGGATTTAGGGGATTTCCCGCTCATTTCAGGTGAATGAGATTTTTTCCGACGTCATTGTTGACTTTGTGATATATATACATATGTATATTCGTATATTTTACACTTGAAAAAGAACATTCTTTGAAATTATTTATAATACCACCTATTATTGATTTATATATTTGTAAGGGTTTTACGAAATATAAATTTGTTGTAAACATATATATGTATTTGTGTAATATACCCAATAGCTAATTTAAAGAACTCTAAGCAGTTTACTACAATTTTAAATAACATAACGAGCGTTGCAGTCATCGTGACTACGGTGTGACTCCTTCATGCCGTGCAACGAAAGTTGAATCACGATATAGTGAGTAACCTCAGATATAATCTTTCAAAAGGTTGTCTAAAAAAATCTAAATACTAGGTACTATAAAACTATCACACCAAATATAACGCGTAGAATGCGTGAATGTGTTACGTATAGTATGCACATAAATATGTATGTTCTATTATATGTATTACGTAAAATATAAAGGTAAAAAAGTACACAAGTACAAAGTGAATTCTACTATACAAGTGTGGTAAAATGTCTTTTCAACTGAGGTTTTCCATTAAACTGGAGTGGCAAAGAGCAAAGGATAAATGTATCCTGAACTGCAAAAGAATGACACGCTTTAATATCAAGCTGTATAGAAGAAAAAAAAACTAGTTGTATTCGAATATAGGCAGCAAGATTTCTATTGCTTTTTTTACAATCATATTGTATTCGTATATTTTGTTATTGATATTACGTTCATATTTTTAAAAATATGTAGTATTAATTTAGTATATTTACTAGTTATATACAAAAATAAATATTTTACAAAGCCCTTATAACTATCTAACCAAAAGATTCAAATTTAATTAATTGAATTTAATTAATACCTAAATATCTCTTGTAAATTAAATAAATCGAATAAAAAATAATATAAAACGAAATCTTAACCGAAAAATGAAAATAAAAAACTATTTATCTTCGCGATCTTTCTTTTAATTAATAAAAACCTCTAGTAAAACAATAGTTCCGGAACTTCTCTAAACCACGAAAGCCTTGAAATTCGATCTTGTCTAAGAATAATCTCTTTTTTTCTTATTTCATTGAAGCTCAATTCGTGGTATCAAAAGCCTTTGTTATTTCCTTTTTAGGGAGATGTTTACAATTTAAAAACGATCGTTCAAATCGACAAAAATATATCGAATCGTATGGTTTCCCATTCATAACATTTTAAAAAAATCTATAACTTTTAAAATCAATGTTTTACTTTATTTACATCTTTGAAATTGGAAACAAAAATTATTTAAAAGTATATTCAGTTAATAAATGAGCAAAGCTTGACCAAAACTAATTAATTAAATTTTTACGGTTCAGATGCATTTTAATTATTTTCTGTGACAATTTGTGTAATAAGCGTTTATATATTTTAAATGGAAGGCAATGGAAATCAAATAACATAAAGTCACTATTCACAAAATTAATAATAATATCTAATGTTTTATAAACATAAAACCATAACCGTGTTTTTTTTAAAATAATTTTCACAAACTGGTATTTTATATTAAAACACAAAGTGAATTTAAAATATCCACTGAAATCGAAACGTCTTGAGAATTGTGATGTCTAAAAGTCTATTGACATAATCGCTGTCACGTCTTAAATATTTGCAAAGATCAGAACAGATGGACCGATTTCTGAAAACGATTTGAAAGGGATTTTAATATACAATCCAAGATACAATGTAGAGCAACGAATATAGTGCAAAATAAACTTTATATCGTATTTTTTCTTTCAATATGTCTAAATAAGTATGATGATGAACTATAAATGTTAAAAGCGAAAAACCTAAATAATAAACCAATTTAAATTGAATTCCAAGTAATTTCGTCTCGATCATGATACAACAAGAATAGGGCAGTGTTTAAACGAGGGTGATACTTCGCTATAGCATTGTCCTGTTTGTTTAAGTTTGCTTATTCAATGAAGGGTAAAGTAAGATATTCTGTGACGAATTTCCAAATCAGAGAATTAACTTTGAATCTATCTACATTAGCATCTACAAAGGTATTTATCTCAAGTCGTTTCCTTAAATTTAAAACACTTATAAACTGTTCATTTTGATTTTGTATTTTAAGTACCCAATTAATACCGATACTTGCGTCGTAATCATGATTATTACCTGAAACAAAAAGAATATATCGTAAGTATAAACCGATTAAGTATATTAAAAAGGAAATAAATTATTCGAAATGAAAAAAAAGAAGATAAAAAATAAGTCTGTTTTTCTTAACAAATAGTCGACGCCTATGACTTGTACACTGACAAATACAGACATTTACTAACTCCCAAATGTTATCCAGCACGTACAAAGAAAAAAAGAGAAACGTAGTAATATCAGTTACAATAAAAGGCATGTTATTCTTTACAGTACATAGTAATACGAATGAATTTCCTTTTACATATAAAAAAACTTACGACAGCTCAGTTTAGAATAAAACAAAGTTGAAATTTAATTCGGGAGTATTGTATATATTTTTTCATGCTTCATTTTTATCTTATGAACAATAAATAAGTTTATTATCTAATATTGGTATTAAATTGAGAAAGCGTATAAAATACTCCAATTCTCTGTCGACATAAACTATCTCCGAGTAAAAGCAAAAAATATATAAGTACATTAAAAAATAATTTCATACCTATCACAAAGTTATGAAATAGGGCCAGTGAAAATTATAATGAAATTCTCCGCTAAAATGTAGCATATTTTTTGTAGCACATAAAATGCGTTTCCATGGCAACCCGCGTCACTTTAGGCACCCGTCCCAAATAACCACGCCGCAGGTGCAAAGGTTATCATTAATGGAAGATTAAGTTACCCTCTCCACAGCAGGGTAGCAAGAAACGTATGCCAGGCGGTCGTCTTATCGTTGAGACGAAAATATAACCACTTCAATGAGTTTCACTAACCTTTTTAAATATCCTTCTGGGACGCATTTGTTGTATCAATTGGTTTTTGTGTTTAAATTAGATTATTCACATTGTAATTCTTTTTTAATATCAGAATATTTGTTTCAACAACACTATGTATTAGCTACTGAGCTACTGATGTAAAGCGTAAGTTAAAGTGTATTATTATTTTATTTAAATGTATGAAAATTAAAACATTAATTTAATAATGTTATATAAAGAATAAGGTACACACATCGTTATAACTAATCAACGAAAAAACCAGTTTTTGAAATCTTCCAAACGCCGCGTCACGTTTTTATCTTCACGGATAAGGGAGGACAACCGAGAGTATTTTAATTTAAGGGAGGTAAAAATTGATGTAGATAATACCGTCGTAGGACTTAATTAAGTTTATTAGAATTTATTTTGTAAAACGTGCCGGTTTCATTAATATGCTTTTTTGGTTTGTTATCCACTGTACTCGACTAATCCCTTTAAATTGGCCGAAAAAAGGTTTTATAAATTGCTTACGTATATTATGTTAATCTTCTAATAAGACTTAATAGGCACATAAATGTGTTAAAGTCATTTTTTATTTTTATACATATTTAGATGTTATAATTGCATCTCGCTTGTTGCAAATAAAATTGCAACGAGATAAATTCACAGAGTGTGCCCTTTTGAGTTAACAAAGTTGCATATGAAATCGTCGACGTTATATAGTTCCTGTCTACTTATCATACATATGGAACCTACTATTAAGTTATCATTTTCTTGCAAACTAAACAATCTCCAGGTAAAATGGATTAATTCGTGGAATGTTGCAATTTACATACGAAACAACAACTGTAATTGTATGACGGAGACACGAATTTTAATTGAATCATGTTCCCTGAATGTCGCAAAACAAACAAAGCAACAACTTTCCCATATAGTTTTATTATCAATTGTTTATTTACTTGACTTTCTTTAGAATGACTTTGAATCCAATTCACACGTGTCTTTATTAAAATTTGTATTTTATTTGTTCACAAAACTATGCCCAAAAGCACACAATGAATTTTTGTTTAGTTGTTTTCGAGATGAAACTGTTTGAAAAGTACTTTCTAATAGGCAGGGGGAATCTAATAGAAAACGTATTAGTGGAATAAGTAGTATAGAGTAAGTTAATATAACAAAGGGTTGGAAAATTCCATCATATAATATATTGTTATTTTGATATTATGTATTGCAATCTTCAGAATTAATTATAACGATTAATATGTATGTACAAGAGTTTAAAATAATTAAAATTTAATAAATCTGCTTTTGAAACATATTCGCAATACAATTTCTTATAGTAAAGTAGATAAGTTCAACAAAAACATCCCACACACGAAACTTTGGGTATAGGTGCTTAAAATACAAAGTCAAACTTGTCGAAAGCCCTTGAGAAAGTACGCAAAAAGACCTTAAGACCGAGCTCGTGCGTCGACAGCACGTACCAAATGTTTGCTAGCCCTCAACTTCTTAAGACAACAGGGGTGGTCCAAAAGGGAGCTCTACGGTGGAATTAGTTATTCACGCTTTATGTTTGCGCTTCGAATATAGGATTGGTATTACATTAAATTGATATTATACTGTTGTGCTTTTTACATGCGAAAGTAATGTTAATATTTAACTACGTCTAAACATTGTTTTGCGGTTTAAACTTACTTTTTCGAAAACTTTGCAGCCATCGAGATCGGGGATAAATATTTTAAATGTCAATGGCTTCATTTCGTATAAATTTTAATATATAATAAAAAAATATTGTAGCATACCTATCAATTCATTTGATGAAATAAAAGTCTATTTGAAGAACTCTTTTGTGAGCTTTCAATACAAATTTTCCCTTTCAAGGTTTCTTAAAACCAATAAATTATTTTGATTTATTCTTGGTAATGTCATTCAAAATTATTTGATTAATGTCCTAACACAAACTTTAAATTAATACTCACAAAATTAAACAGGTAAAGAGGAGTTATATTTACCCAATCTCAATTTCATCCCCTCCAATCAAAAGCGAAAATTAAGAAGTAAGTAAAGTTAGTTACGACTTACGAGTCATAAAACACATCGTCATGACAGTCTACAAAGTTGGGAGTTGTCTTTTAGCAATCGTTCCTCATCTAATCTAGTTAAAAACTTTTCCAATAAGCGTCCCCCTTTGCATGAGATGAATGCATTTCATCATATCGTATTAAATATACGCGCACCCTATGTTTAATCCATCCTAATTATCTAGGATTTGTATAAAAAATAAGCCTCAATAATAATTTGAAAAAATCAATTTATTAAGGTAACCTGAAGCTGTACAACTTTTATGTTAGTTATAAGAAGGAAAATTCTGGAACTTTCACAAGTCTTCTAAATTTGGGGTGCCGTCTAAACGCACCATTTAACTAATGAGATAAATCTTCTTCCAACCCTCACCCCCGTTATGCTGCCAAGTAATCTTTCAATCTTTTAATGACGCAACTTCCAATACTCTTTCCCGATGATTGGCGGCTTTAATATACTTTGTTGGGACAATGTAGCAATGTAGAAATAAATCAGCCGTGACATGACTTTAAGTAAATTCATTCATCGAGCTAACAAGATGATAAACTAGTTTTTTTTCGAGTATTGATGGCATCGATTCAATGTCGGTTAAAGTAATTTGTGTTAGCGTTCGTTTATCAATGAATTCGATATATTTTTCAAGAGAATCCAGATAAGTAAATACTAAAAGAGAAAGCGACCAATTTGTGAATTGAACAAATTACAAGGAAAAGTAGGAAATAACGAGTTTAAGAAAATTTAATCTTAAAAAAGAATGCCTAATCTAATCATTCAAATGATCTCAACTCCCTCGAGACAACGGAGGCGATGGAAAGGAAACTTTCAAAAATGTAATCCATTTTTCAAGACGTAGATTCTTAGCATGATAATCAGTAAGAAATATGTCTCTTTAGATTTTAATATCTATCTGTTATAGTCAGCTACCTAAATCGTTATGAAATTGCGTTGAAATAAAAAACAACATGAAACATATAAACCAAGCTTCAATTATTAAAACATGTTAAATCAACACGAGGCGTAGTTAATTAAAATGTAAATTATATACGAAACAATGGATTTAAAAGGATTTTATTAAGCTTAAAATATTGAGCAATTTTTTAACTAGAATTATTAACGATTTATAAATTATAGTATGTATAAAAATATATACGCACTCGCCGTAATAATATAGACACATAAATAATTACAAATTGACAACCAGTACTAAATAAATAACAGAATTAAACATGATTAAGTAATTAGATATTAAAATTATTAAGTATTTACCAAATGAACAGTCGGAAATATCATAGTTTGTCGTTCAACATGACTGGTTAACACTTTACAATTTTTAATAAATAAATTTAATATCGTCCAATTACGGATTGTAAACAAAAGGGTTAGTAGCTTAACTGCTTCCTTTTTGTTTTGTTTCATAAATACCCTTAAACCACTTCAGTATTTTGTTTTAATTGTCATTAGGGTCGTAAAATAGTAAAAGGATCATTGTTTAAATCACAAAAAAAAAACAAATTATATTTCTTTTAAATATTTTACTACTAAATGCAGTATGAATATTCATTTCCCATATAAATCCATTTCGTCACTCACAACGATGGCTGAACGATGTTTATTCAAATTACGTTATTTTAAAACAAGTGGCGTTGAATTATACGTTAATAAAAGCGACCGACGTCAACTGAAGGATGGTTTTGACAACATCTGGTTGGAGTTTTTTGTTCTTTTTGTCAGTTTTATGTCATTAAACATGATGACGTCATACTTATAATTTTATGCTTCATTTTTATTAGTTAGGTTTAATTACAATGTCTGTATATAATAAACTTTTAATAAATCTAAACAAAAAGAATACGTCATTGAGTTAAAAATGCTGGAGAATTGCGAGGAATAAAGTTATATACACTTGTTTTAAAATATGTAGCCTTACTTGGCTTACATACTACTCTACGATGAAATGTGTTCATGTGTCTTTCGTGAATACATTTCGTTTGGAATGCATCTTTAAGATATTTACCTCAATAAAATCCGTACAATTATTCACATAAGTAATTAATATATTTAAAATGTATGAAATTGACTAATGCACGCTTGTCAGAATGTAAACTCATTTATAGAGTTTCGTTGTAAGCGTAAATAAGACCAGGGTCATAATTGTAACACAGTTAAAAGATAAATTTAGGTGCCTATTCATAATTTTGTTTGTAATATTCACTGCTATTATTATTCAAGTAAAAGTTACAAAATATTAAGTAAAGTAACATAGACAACAATAAGAATTGCGTATTTTTACATAAGTCGACCTCATGGTTCGTGAAACCGGCGATTGTTTTGATATAAACAAAGTGTACGTGCCGTTAAAGCGTACAAATTGATTCCGACACGCTATCTAAAAATACCGTACCGTCCAGCTGATTTTAAACAGTCTTAAGCGTGACTGTTTATTCGATTGTTTGTAAAAATCTATCGGATTGTGACTAAAATGTTCATTCGCTCTGTTTGAGATCTAAGGTTCATATCAAATCAAATAATTACAATTTTTTAAGATAAATTTACAGTATTTTAAGTTTTCAAAGATTAAAAAATAATTTAGGCGTTACTGCTAAAAATACTCACCCAATTAATATTCGAATTTTAATAAATTTGTTTTTATCGATTAATACACGCCACCTCACTATTAGCGACCGTTCAAGATGGCGCGGTCACATGTCAATACGCTTTTTATATAACTACTTCAACTTATTGTCATCTGCTAAATAATAATTATGTCGCTTTATTAAAGTGATTATAGTGATCGCTGTTGTATGTGTACAGCGTATACAGCGCTTGTGTCCTTCCTATAGTATATATTTATTTATTAAATGATGCAATTATGTTCTGATACTAGAACGCTAGGTATGAGTTTTACTCCAGGAGCAAGGATCACGCATTTTACCTACAAATAGAACAATTGAGAATACTCGATTAATATTTCTATTTGTAATTAAAATCTTATTGTTTTATGTTAATAAAAAATCACTCCAGGTAATATATTCAAAGTTAAAGAAAAATAATTTACAATACTTGCACCTGCATCCTACTTAGGTACTCTTATGAGAAAGATGATATCTTTGAAATAAAGGAGCGGTTAAGACACGACAACTTTTATGAGAACACTGTGGGAGAGTTATCAACATCAGTCCAGTGCACGAGTGTCTCATATAGTGATCTTCCTTACTACGAAAAAAAAGATCAATGATGTAATGCATAATTATTATAAAGAAATAATTTATAAACAAATACATATGACAATTTATTACTTTTAAAAGTAGTTCATGATTACATTTCCACCCTAACTATTAAGCAATCAGTTTCACCCTCCTATTAACAGAGGGAGCTCTGGTCAAGTCAGAATCAACTCCGCCCTGGATTAATGGAAGGAAGGACAGGTGACGGGCGGACGCATCGCAAGGGATTACTTTCAATATTATGTGTTAATCCTTGCTTTAAGAAAGTTTAAGCGTGATTTCAGAATTGGTCTTAATTTATTGAAACATATAAAAACAAAAGAGTGTGATCTACGTTACAATGTACAAATAATAGTTTAAGTTTATTCTAATCAGAAATAAACCCAGGATGTACTGCGTAATGAAGCGCTATTAATCATTTCGTCTCAGAATTAATAGACTTGGGAACATTTTGTAGCGATGTCTGAATAGTTAGTTACTTGCGAACATTTTCATTTTGATTATTATTATCCGAAATAAGCCACCACTGTGAGATTTGAATAAATATACAAGCTAAAGTAAGACGCAAAAAATCGAATATTACTACGTAGTAATAGTGTTAAAAAATTACGTTCATTTTAAAATTTTTTTTACATTCTTTATTAAATATTTCTTTGACATTTTTAATAAGCAAAGAGGAATTTAATAAGAGCTACTCTTATAAATATTTTGTTATTAAACTCGAGCTTTATTGATACAAGAAGATTTGAGCGCTAAACTGCTCATATCGTAATAAACCGAGCGACTGTGCGAATGTAAACAAGAAGGGGTTCTCTAAACACCCGGTGCAGCGGTTTATTTGCAACTGGGATTGGCTATATTTAGTTTGGATCGGGCCGTAAAATGTTGTTAACACTCGCTAAGGTACAACGCACTGAAGATGAACATTGGTATATATACCTAAAATTTGAATTATGTAACAAAATACGCAAACAAATATATAGCTAAAGATCTCAGAATATGCATCGTAAATACGGAATCATAAATATTAAGGATTTAAAACATCAACACCAAATGTGTGGAAAGAATACGTTTTTGTGCTGAATAAGTCTTATGGTCTAAAACATAAATTTAACTAAATACCAAGAACATAAAAAAGTTTCCTTAATTAAATTGTATGGAATAAATAACAGAATCGCTACTGTTTATTTTGTCAACGGTATCTGAAAGCATTGAATTGATATGTTAATGTACTGAAATCTGAATTTCAATAGGTAAAGAGCGAAGCTGGTAATTTCATTACGTGTAATATTACTTCCGAGATACGCCTACATATGTTTAGATGTTTAGAGAGTGAATCTACACATAGACATTGTTATTTTACTGATAGATATATGGTACTATATACTTACTTATAGGTATATTGTATTTTTTCAATTGTTTTTATCAACATATTATACTTATAAGAAACTGAATGGTCAGTTTTTTTAAATTTTTAATCAAAGTTTACAGACTTGCAGATCGTGAAAGAAAAATAATTAATGTCAGAGAAACTTGGCGCTTAGTTAAACGTTTGTTAAAAAAAACTCAAGACTAACAAATTAGAAATGGACGGTTGATTAATTTCAAACTACAGTAAAATCAGCCATCTGTGTTAATACGGTAATAGTAAATCCCTTTTGTTTCGGATTCAATTGAAAAAAAAAACGTTCAAACAAATTTTGATTTCAATAGGCGGTTTACTAAATGTCAAATAAAAGACTCGCGCAAAATCCAAAATGTGCGGGACAAAAGCTCCGGGAAGCCACTCGATACCAACTTTAATAAAACCCGGATATAGTAGGACACGGTTGAGCAAACCGGATGTGATCACACCGCAAACTCCACAGCACCGCCCTATAAAAAAGAGAACCCTAAATAATACGAAACCCTAAAAAATGAAATCGAGAACTCTCCATGATTGAAGCTGTTTTCGCAATTTAAACTTTTAACGAGAAATTTTGCTTGTCAGCTATTTTAATCCTGTGATCTATATTTTTTCTTTTTCAACGATTCGTGGTAATATATTTGATATTCCTAGAAGAAATCACTTTTGGTACTAGAAATGGATATTAAAATATTATCGCTTGAAATCGAATCCTTCAAGAGCAGCGTGAACAGTAAGCCGACATAGTATTTGCAGCTGCAATTCGTGGGTTCTTCTGTGACAGCAGTCGCGGTCCGCCTGGATTGGGCGGAGTGCAATTCATAAGCGGACGCGACTAATATAATATACAAAAAACAAATGCGTAGTACTTATATACACATTTTATGATCTAACTTATGGTGTTTGTTCGTTCGTATTTTACTTTTAAGTTAATTGTATTCTGGATGACGATGAAATTCGCATATTTTTTATATGACAAAACTACGAAAATAGATGCATATTTATAATATATCAATGCTCATAATACATAGGAAGAAAGTATATTCATAGTTTACCAAATATTTAAATGCAATTTTCTGAATTGTTTATGGTTTTGTCTTAATCTTCGATATAATAAAAATTAAAATAAACGATTAAATGTTATAACACAATAGACTATAAATTTAATAATTTATAAACTCACATCGAAGAACATAAAAGTCGCGAGCTAACACTAAAGTGAATTTTATGGCTCAATGAATAGAAAATGAGGCGATGCTTTATGTCCTCTCTTTAAGTCTTAAAACAACAGCTTCGGGGTATGTCTAACAAGCAAGGGCCACATAAGATAGCGCTCACGGTTTCGGCCAAAATAGTAAGTCGATATGTCTTAAGGAAACCAAACAACCAACCCCAATAGAAAACAAATTGACATTTCAATGGCGACCCGCCCGAGGACCGAGCCATTTGCAATTCAAAGAAGCACTCTTCAATAACATGCCAGCGTATGGAAATAAGTGCGTTTTGAAAAGGATCTGATTTCTGAATAGATACGCTTTTGTGATCCGAAGTATTTGAGATTAGTGAATTTTAGACAGGCTCGTGTGCCATTCTGGCTTCCTCTCTTTTATTTATGTATGTGTATTACTAAATATTTAACACGCCGCCATAAACACACAACGATGCATTAACATGAAGTAAAAGTAGGAAATTGTACAAAGCCATAAATGTGCCCTTTGAACCCCTGCAGTTCGGTAGTACAACGCCCCCTATCGGTTTGCCACTGAACTTTGTGACACGTATAATTGTTATTTATTGTGCTCTCCTTCTCCGGAAAGCAGTAAAAGACTTATTCAATGTAACTTTATTTCTTTTCTGTGATAGTATAAAACATTCGCCTTCATTTTATACCAGATCTCACGTTTCATTTGACTTAAGAATTTACTTAAGTTTTATTAGTTATTTAATATATACTTTTAATATATTACTATTAAGTATTCCATGGTTACCTAATAAACATGTACAACTATAATTTACCTTCTAATTAGCAGCAAAAATGCTTACGTAAGCATGTAAATTTCGTTATGAAACATTGTTCATTGTTTGTAACATATTCCGTATTACCCCACTCTACATGTTCACGTATAGCATAATCCAGATTAATAGTAAGCCCACATACAACGCGTACAATGCGTGACGTAGGTATAAGGAAAAGCAGTAAATAGTTCCCAAATTTGGGCTACCGGAAATGACATAAAATTAAGCTAAATATTAGATCCGACACTGTCACAAATCTCTTTGATGTGTCACTATGCGAGGCTAATTAAGCATATATATTTCTTAAGAACTAATTTACTTTTGGATTGTTTTTTAAGTCCCATATAAATCTTTCTATTATGAACAAATGCATTCCGAATGACGACAGCTATAATTGTGCTCATATGGTTTAACTATAACTTTTAAAAAAGAACAATTCAATATCTACATTTCCTTTATGCGATAACATGTTAAGTGGTTTTTATATATATTGAGCACCCACTAAATTGTGTTTCGAATAAATATGCATTGAAAAAATTTTAAATATTTGATCTCTGAAATAAAATATGCTGAAAATATGAGGTAGATATTAAAGCTCCATTTAATTCATTCTTTTATGTGAAATAAATAATAAGCTATTAATGTTCAACAGTAATTTATCTATCGAATGAATCTACGTTCATTAAATATCGAATGATGCAGTACCTAATCGTTTCTTGATGACGTCCGATTAAAATTTATAATAAAAAAACTATAGCTGACCTATTTTATCACGTTTCTCATCTTAATCTCCCACGATCTGTTTAATTACAGATTACGAAACTTGTCAACAACATTTGGTAGGTACCATAACACGTGTCATGTTAGAAAGCCATTAAAAATAATAACTGATCCGTCAAAACGCAACGCTTTCTGAATCTAAACATGTATGATAAAATTTATTATGTATGTAAATCAGTTTAATTACACAATTAAATAATATCATTACTAATTCGTAAGCACAATTATGTATCATAAGCATAATAAAGCTACACGCATAAGCACAATAATGCTCTATTTATAGAAAATATTTTAAAAAAAGAACAGTCAATAATGCAAAAATAAAATGAAGCAGTGTTTAGTAAACTTTATTAATATATACGTGACAAAAGAGAAATCATTGTGTATTGACCTAATACATAATTTGTAAGACGTGTTTATTGTTTGGTCCAGTACTAAATCAATGTGAATTACTGTATAAATAACATGCATTTACTCAAGAACAATTCCGTGTTAACCAATATAATGCGAGCATTCTGGATTACTGTTTACGACTTAACAAAGAACAAGAACGTATTGTGGAGCAATGACGTAACTGAAGTAGGGATTGAAAATTTAAAAATACATTCCTAAACTATTCCATTGTTCACTCTCATAGGAAATTATTTAACGAGCTTCAAATTTTGAGATGTGTACAAAAGAGCTTTTGTAAACGGAATTATGAACATTCGTACTAATTACTCGAAGGGCAGTAAATTTCTAACGAAGTTTCACAAAGAACTATTATTAAAAGCTCCGTTGTTTCATTAGAGGTCATATACAAAACTGAAAGCCACAAAAACTGATACTTTTTAACCAAACTATTAGCCGTTACTAGGTTCTAAGGGAAACAATTCACATTATCGCTCTGCAGAAACAAGAGACGGTTGTTATAAAATAAAGTAAAAACTTATTTTAGCTTCAGAATTATTATGATTATTATTTAAAACAAGCATTAAATGTTTTTCTTATGCGATTCATATTTGATTTTAGGAAGTATCTAAATGTACAAATGTATGTATTGCGGTTAAGTGCAGTTCGGCAGATATCATTAAACACTTTATTTTACGTAAACAAACAAAAGTTTACACAGGCCGCAGAATTGAAATATGTTAGCCATTCGTATGCATAAAACCAATACAATTTTATGTATTTTATTACCTAGAACTTTACATACACATATTATATTTGTTTTGAATTTATTTATTTCATTTATAATTCATTACAATTTTACATTTATATCTATATAGAAAACAAACGAATATTTGTTTATTTGAGATTAAGAATGCAATTAGTATCGAAAATTAAATAATTAAACACAAGTTAATCTTATACAATCATCTGCAATTTAAAGAATTACACGCCGCTCCTAAGCTATATCGGATTAGTCACACGAAAGGCGTTACATATTACAAACCGTGACGATAAAGAATGCCGACCGAATTGACTAGTCGACGACATATTTATTACTAACTTTATATTTAGCCGCTACAACTCAAATGTGGGGGGTTATCGTGGTAGAGTTTATGAGAAATCTTATGGCTCGTCTTAGCTATACGACTTCCTAATTTGTAACTTCTGGTACGCAATAAACTTTATCGGTGTGAGATTCCGGTTTGATCGTTAATAGTTCAACAGTTCACTCAATAAATTATGTCATTTGGTAACAGGTACAATGTTTTATTATTTTTATTACAGGTTTGAGATCTACTAACTTTGTTGAAGAACTCGGGAAAAATCACGCAATAATGTTTACCTGTAACATTAAAAAAGAATAATTAAAACAAAATTCAATAAAAGTAATCAAATATATGTTAAGACTAAGATTTGTTATCGTGTTTATTTTAGTTAATTTTAATTCGAAGTTTCGAAAGCTTTACAAAACACTATAATGAGTCACAAAGTACTGCTCGCGAATAACTTATGCCTACATTGCAATAAGATTCAGCAAGTCGATATGTAAGAGAGTAGAGTCTACAGTATGTATTCGAAGAGTGCATCAGAGAAACGATTTGCAGAGTTTTATTGCGATTGACGAGTGTCGATAGGACCCCCTCCTGTCCGGCCCCATCCAATTACTTTCAACCGTGATCCAGCGTGAAGATGTGCACTTATCCTAATCTTATCTCGAGAACTTAAATAACCCTGCAATTTTGCAATGAGTTGTTCCGACTTTCATCGATTTATTTATTAATCGAAAAACAGAAGAGCATGACTCATAATTCTCACTTGTAGATCGGAGATAGAAAACAGGCCGTCACGAAACACTCCAATAAACAACTATACAGATACAACTCGATACAAAATTCAATTTGTTCCGAAAAGAAAATAAGTTTCCTTGATTGAGATATAGACAGAGTAGTTATATCATTACCTTCACTTTTTTCGATTCAATGAAGGAAAAAACAATTGCCACAAAAGGAGTTGAGACAATCTGTCATAGTATTAAGACTTAGCAATAAAAGAAATGGCTTCCCGATGATCGTGAAATTCAATCACAAGTTCGTAATGACGCAAAACAAGAATTTGGGCAATTTAATCATACAATCGAATCGAGTTAATCAAAGTTAGTTTTTGGGTTCGAATAACAAAGCAGGTAAGGTGAAGGAGCAGACGGACCCCAATTTCAATTTTCCATTTGATTTATTTCGGCATGTTTTAGATAAACTCGAATGCCTAGGGAAGGGACGTCTTATCCACGAGAGCGTGATGGATGGACATATTGAATTTTTATTTAAGTTACTCGAACATGTTTAAAAAGATAAGATATACATTACATATCAAATACATTGAGAATCGAATTTCATATCGGTTGTAATTTATTTCGTCGATTAGATGAAGCGGAACGAGACAATGAAATGAAATTCTATAGATTTTACAAGGAAATTCAATTAGGAACGAATGTGGAAATATCGACATCAGCATGAATAATAGAATATAATTATAACTGAAGAGTTATTACTTAGAGTAAGATTTGATAATTTCAGCACCTTTAGTATCGTACAGCAAAAAAAAAAACACGTTCGACACTCCTACGACATTGAAAACATATTAATCAAAAGGAAGGGTCGCCTTTTTCGAATACCTAATCAGAAGTCGTACTCGTATTAATCAGAACTGCTCTTTGCTTTGGAATAAATAACATGACAGGTGGAGAGGGCGAGGATTCCAATTTTCCATATCAATGAGTTTGGGTATAGCCTCATGTCAGGCGTAGTTATAAGCATTCATGTGCTCGCGAATATTTTTTAGCTTTCAAAAGAATAAAATTCAAGTAGAAGCTAAATGTAGCGAACACTTAATTTAGAGTACGAAAAGCTGAAAATGCAATTGAACGCTTAATTTTAGAACAATACGCTCAAAGTAATACCACAAATGAATACGGAATTCCGGGTGAGGGGTTTCCCTTAAATTTGGGGAGAATTGAGAAAGTGTGGCAACACAGGAAGTACGGCAAAACGGATTCCCTTTGAGGCGGACATAGGCGAATTAATTCGTTAAGTCAAACCGTCCGCCTTTCTCTGCGGGAAGGAAATAAAAATAGACAATCGTAGTCTTTGTCTCGTTCATTATTTACTTTCACCTCAACAATGGATTTTGGATCAATATTGTTTCATTAAGGTACACCGTCTGATTCGGCTCTGTCTGAGCATGATGAGAGGTTTCGCTAAAATTAATTATTTCATTCCACTATTAAATTGGAAATGCTTTCTCTTCTGCGTAATAACATAAGATTACAAAATAATTTCAGTAACATTTTAGATTTTTTCCATGCGAATGTTGCTTATTTAGATTTAATAGTTGTAGTTACAATTTAAAACCAACGTATATATTTTCAGACTATTTATTGTATAGCAATGTCTAACAAGAAACATTGACTACTAAAAGTCAATTAGACTGCCCTAAGCAGAAACTTCGTGATAGTTAACAACAAAGTCTGTTTTATTTCTCTAACTAATAAAATTCTATTTAGAATTGCATTTAATTATACTAAACTTAACTTGTGTCGTCTGAAACTAATTTTAGCACTTTAAAAGTTATATTTATTTTATACTATTTAACGTAACATAAAACATAGGACAGTTATTTGAAACGGGCGTACGTAGGCCATTAATCAAGTTCATTAGAAGTTTTGCGGATAAAATCAAAAATACTACTTTCTTGTATGACCCTGACCTCTGACCTATTGTATCTATACACGTGTAAGACAGATTTAGCATCTACTGTAAGTAAATACTATAAAAAAATGTATTCAAATTATTTTTTTCTTCTACAAAAATAATTAGAGATTACAAAAATATACGTCTAAAATCATTAGTCGTTCGCTCTACGTATTTTGTTCTTTGCAATTTAATAAAGTATAATATTCGTATCTTGAGGAAAATAAATGTTCTCCCAATCTGACACAAGGACACTTTTTAATGTTAATTTTTATGTAGATTTTCATATTTATTATACGTTAATAAGACAATTAATTTTGTTTATATAAAAATATGTATTGATAGTTGAATTATAAGAGCATGTATCTGCCATGTTTATTGTACCATTTTTGGTCTCATAAATTCGATCGCCACCTTTAACGATTCTAACACATCTTTTATGCAAGTTTCACGTCTTTTTTCATCATTATCTTTGTATTTTTATAATCCACTTCTTCAAAGTACATTTGACGAATTACATGTCAGAAAAACTACAAGTTACTCATGTCATGAAGATACTAATATTTTACCTACATTTGTAAAGTGAATACGTCTCAAGTAACCGTACGTAATTCAATAAAATTTGATGGAGCATCCTTCATAGTACATTTTCTCTGGGGTTAGTGTTTTCCCGGGCCTCGAAAATATAATAAGCGGGTTATAAAATTTGCATATAGATCACCGTGTCTCGTTCAGTGATGTTGGGGGCTCACAAAATATAGATATATTAATATAAATTTACAACAGCATGTGGGGGATTGTTATGGTGTGCGGTAAATAATAAAATAACAGGAACCTGGTGTTACTTTGAAACTCATATTTCACTTAAAATTGTATATTGTATAATAAACCTGATTTTGTAAACAAACTTTCAAAGTTATTTATTAGATATACATACATATAAAACATCCATAAAATACACAGAACTGAAAATTCAAAATTGGAATAAGAATAAATTTCAATTTATAAATCACAACTTTTTTTTTCATATCAAGTTAGGGTACTATAAAAAATATACATAATATTATAAACTAAATTATAAAGTGATAAGTTAAAAAATAGTTTCAGATAAAAATTTTAAAAAAAAACTGCAGCTAAAGAAATTTTTAATAGTTTTATAAAGAGTCTTGTATTTCAAAGTGATAAAAATTCGAAACTTATCAGGTATGAAGAATATTACTTCAACTTCCTTTGTAAATAAAATAACTAAAGAACGCAACTAGTGTATCAAAGTTAGTTCCTTTTACTATCAATTTATGTTAGAATTTTACAGCTACAAAACACTAAAGCATAATTTATTTAAAATTTACTAGACTTTAGATATCAGACCTAAGAAAAGCTGTAACACAATAATAATAGAACATAATAAAACAAAATATTATTACTGTATACGTTGCCAGTATTTTTTTACTTAAAAGAAAAGCCAATGGGAATCATATTGATGTAAAATTTGTAATTACAACACATTATAACATTTCAGCTGATCACTGTCGTTATATTAAAATACCTGAATCTGAAATTTCACGATAATCAATTGATTGTTGCAAATACATTTAGCAGGTCGGTCCCACATCAGAGACCACAGAGCGAGTTCGATCGAAATACGATTTACTGAATGCAATTTCCTGCTGGAGGACAAAAACCACCCTTTGTATAGAGACTTTGTTACACAAAGCACGTACCAGCATTTCGACGGAATAGCCGAACAATGCCCGCCTTCGGTGACATTATTTTAACCCAAAATTTTCAAATCGCGAGCCTATTCATCAAAAATTCATTTGAATAATTCATGCATTAAATGCAAATCTTAATGCAATGCTACACATAATTGAATTAACTATTGCTTAGTACATAAATTATCGAGTTAAACATCCTAGAGGCAATACCAGAAGTAACGTTCTTATCCCAGTGAGCTTTGACATGTAGAAAAAGAAACAATTGAAAAAAAAAATGTATTTAAAGAATATGAACGAGACAATTTCTTTTAGAAAAACCTGAAGGTGTAATTGAATAAATGTACTTTCTAATCTTGGGTTTAATTTATAAATTAATAGAACTTAAAACAGATAACATTGATCGAGAAGCATTCTTTATGCCTCACACCAAATTGCACTTTATTTTATTAAAAAGAGAAAGTTAAATAAATTTTGTCAGGAGAAAGGAATGGTTTATTACTATTACTGGAAAGTTAGTACTAGAAGGGTGATACAACTATGTTTCATATACAATATAGTTATACAATGTAACTTAATATCTTTGTCACGAAATCTAAATCTAATATTTGACTTTAATGATACTAAATACGCGTTTAAGAAAAAATAGCTTACAAACTCATTGAATTTCGTGATTTAGATATTTTTTTAACGTTTTCTATCGAACTATTTGCAATAAACTATAAAAGTAGAAATTAATTTCCGATTCATTGCTTATTTAAGACACTTTATTGTTTTCTTCTTCTTCTATAAATGGCCTCAGATGTCTAATGAAGACAATTCTGTCAGTGTCGAGTTGAATTTTAATACACACGTAAATCCTCATGTAAAAAAAACTTCCCATATTATTTTTACACTCGATTGATCGATCGTGTATATCTGTTTATCACATCATTTCTGGATTCGTAACGCCATTTTCATCCTATTTATTTATAATTAAGGGAAAATAATTTTATTGTGTATAACAAAGTACTCACTTCAACTATAGGTAGATAAAATGTTTGCTTGGAACGAGAATCGAACTTGCTTCTATATGATAGAGAAGCCCCCAAATGCCAATAATGGCTAAGCATTTGTTTTTGTTTTTAGTTTTAAGCTATAAGGTCCTGAAGTTATGTGATGAATGAATTATGACCCTCCGTGTTATGCCACTTGAAAAACTCACATAAAAGGCCAACCAAAATGAAAGGAACAAAAGAATAATAAAAAAAACTTACGAGGACATTTATTAAAAACTTAACATATAAAAAGAAATACGATATAATTAAAAATAATATTACTTAAACAAAGTGGCTGAGAAGCTATCAAAACGACCAGTCAGAAATAATCCAAATAAACACGATAGTAGGACTCCTTTTAAATTGGTATAGTAAAGATGTTGTGATAATGTACCAAAATCAATTTTATATCAGATAAGTATCAAAATATTTATATCCAAAAACGTAAAACAGCAGGAGTCATTAAAACTAGTTTTGGAAGCAACTTAAAGTCAAAAATAGTAACAAACCGATTACATTATTTTTATAAATAAATATTGAAAACTATAGGTTTTGACTCAAAACCTAATAAACACAATAATCGATATTTTAATTATTGAAAGCAATTTTTAATATTCTATCCTTAAAGACACGACAGCCTTAGTGAATTAATAAAAAGCTTATATGGGGAAGCCGAACGAAACAAAACACTTCGAACACGGCGCAATTTCTATGGTTTCTACAGTCCGTCTTTTATAAAAACCTGCACTGATTATTTTTTGTATTTTCTCAATGCCCCACGGGAATGATTAAATAATTTTGTCAAAGGCAGCGGTTTCCTCCATGCCAGTTAGATGACACAAGTGTTCTGGTAGACAGAGTAGACTAGTATCATTATAGCTAAGTTAGTCACGAAATATACATAGTTAGGTAACTTTTGAAGTAGGTAACACTGGAAAGCGATTATAATTCCCTAGAAGATCAGGCCAGTCACCATCATATTGTTCTTTTAAACCATTTAATGTAATGATTTTTGATTAAAATAAAATAGTAATTAAAAATTGCTTCAAAAACTTAAAGGAACTTATTACAAAACTGTCTAAACCAGATATCAGTTTCTTTGTAAATAAGATTGTGTACTAAAATTTTACCTTATAAAAGTTGTTCGACGAGCAATCAAAATGCACATAAATCAAAAGTTTCCGCGTTGTCAAAACTTACTCTCGTGAACGGATCAATTTTCAACCAAAAATATTTAACAGGAAAAAAATCATGTTTTATATAAAAATTATTCTTCCAAAATTCTCGTAATAACATTGTTAATTAACTTTTAAATATTAAAATTTAATGGAGAAAAATTCAATACCTAGTGAATTTATTTTGTTTTTAAATCGTGTTTCATTTTATGTTGCAAATCACTTAATAAAGCTTCACGGGCTTGTCATAAACACTTTGAAGGAAGTAAACAATTTTTTTCTGCATAAAGCAGTAAAATTTAATAACGAACTCCAAACTCTCACATACACGCAAAATTGCAACAAACTTTTTTCTTTAAAGACAATATCCAGCGAAAACATTTAATCAAATAAATATCTTCGCAAAAATGCCGTGCCAATAGCAAAAAGGTATGATATTTTGTTCTTAGCAGCCAAAACAAACTTTAGGCATTTGCTATAATAATAAACATTGGCTCACGCGGTCCAAAGAATAAACAAATGCACGCCTGTTTTACTGACTATTATTTGAACGAAAACTATTTTTACACCATTAATCAAAATAATAATAAAATCTATCATCATGATAGCTATTAAGCTCGATATTAATGTAAGCTCGATCCGCGGAAATATTTATTTATTTATTTGTTATTAAAGTAACAGTATGGTTTTTGATGGTCCCACACTAGGCAATGCCTGTCACGTGGAACTTACACATAACTGTAACATAACATAGCTGTATATACTACATGTAGTTCTAACATAATAGATATAAATGCACTTTGAATAGATAGATGTGAGTGAAAATTCACGACACTCGAGACGTTCGTCTTGAAAGGCGGACATTTCGTGAGTCATTCATTCGTCTCATGGGACGAAAGTTTCGTGCGAACAGTGAATAGCTGTTTCAACATTAGCAAAGTGCAATACGAAACTCCGATACGTGCCTCGAGCTTGTCGACAAGGATTGTATTATTTATGAACTTATTGTTGTTATAATTATAATAGAGCGTGTAAACTTGTAAATTAAACGTATGCGACCACAAAATGGACTTTCGAAACAAAACAACTTTGGTTTCTTGGTATAACTTACTTAATCATTAATCAAAGTTACTACAATACATTTGCGAATACCACTGCGCTTGTTTCGCAAATGGACATACTTACAAAGAGACATTTCATAAAAATAATACATAACTATTTAGTATAGTAGTAAACTATACCAGAAATTAATCGGTCTTTAGTTCACTCTGTTCGTATTCTTTTATTTCCATATTTAAAAGCTATATATGTCCATGTGTATGTCATAGCTATATCTAATTTTAATACATAAATACACAGTATTATTATTTATTATTTTAACTAATAAAAAAATTCGAGCCTAGAGAACTCTTGATATAAAAATAATAAAAATAAATTGCACTTTTATGGAACAAACAATCATTTTTATCCATTAGCATCGTATTGAAAGATTTTTGAAACGTTGCCTCTATTTATTTGTATGACTCAATTTGCTTTTCCTTAACCGACGATATCTTTCAACTTTATTTAGGAAATATTGATATATTTGTAAACAGTTTCAGCTCAAACACAATATTTTCCATTCAAACATCAACAACCAGAGTTCGATGATTGCTGCTAAATTGAACTGTATTGTGTAGGTTTTTAACGTTTCAATTTGTGAGATTTTAATATACTGCTAGTGTTTGCAGACAAATTCGTTAGTGTCTATACGAAGGATGGGGCTCTAAGTCGAGATTCGTTCGCGTAATTGGTTCTTCAAATTTATATTCAGTTTTTTCGTTTATTTATTTAAAAGCGCTACTCTAGTGGATGATTAAAATGATCAATTGATATTTATAAATAAATTTAATTTAACCCTCCGTCGGGCGTCGGATCTCACAGGCACAGCAATTATAGGTTCTATGAACTCTTTTATAAAGTCTTTTAGTCTGATTCAAAGGGGAAAAAGATTTCTATTACTTTTGTATAAAATTTATTTCTAAATATTCCAATAAAAAAGATTGATTTTGATTTTCATCTTATAACTAGAAAAAAATATTATCAATTTTCTCAATGAGCCCGTCAAGCACACCGCGCCCGATCTAAGGAGTTTTTGAAGGGCGCCTGACGAAGGGTTAAACACAGAAACACGCCGTACTATGGAGAGAACTAATGTCTGACTCAGTCCGTTAGGTTACATGTACTCACGCAATAAAGTTGTTAATGACTTCTGTAGTACATTTAACTTATTTGTAAGTATTGTGCATGACAAATGCATTAATACTATCACATTGAATAGATACCAGCCATAAAACTACACTAAAAAAGGTAACATCTTGCGTATAAAAAATTATCTAAAAACGTTATTGCAAATTTAAAACAGAGACACATCAATGACAGATAAATATTCGAAACACGTGTTTAACTTTAAAAGGATTTTATAAAAAAATGCTACCTGATAGTCAAGTGGCTCAGAAACTAATACAAGTGGATACTAAAGGCAAATAATAAAAGCGAAGCGTCGCATTCATATTTTAAACCTCCATTTCAAATACTAAACGATATAGTCCATGTCTAGATATATCATTAATTATTTAAAAAGTTAAAAGGTATTTAAAATGACATGTGACAATATTCCTTAATTTCCATTTAAAACGATTGGAAAATCCAATTGGAATTATTAAAAATGCAATAGTTAAAAGGGGCGGCTCGAATAAAAGAGACATTGTAATAATAGGGTTATCTTTAGAATGACTTAGAGTCGAGTTTACCAAATTTTAACTAGCGCTTAAATTTATTAAATTATTACAGTGTATTTTTATTACGTGTGAAAAAGATTTATTGGAATAGCTAAAAATTTAAACTCCGATAAAGTTTGTTAAATCGACCCTTAATCCTTAACCTACAGGTCAATATTATGAGACAGTGTGACAAGTTAAACGGCCGATTGGTCATTAAAAATTAATATTAGTGTTTCATAGTAGAAGAAAAGTATTGCAGTAAATGTCGTTTCATGTTATTTATAACAGTAATTATGAATTTAATTGTACCATTTGTTTATTTCGATGTCATGCTTTTCATATACTTATACAGGCAGGTATAGAATTTACGCAATACACATATACGCGGGTCATGCGTGACGTCCTATAGCTATACCTATAGGTAGATTCTAATACCTACGACTGTTTAAATTAATACAATATTATTATTTACGTCGTTTTATAAATATACCTAAAGTTATATGTGTCCATGATTTACCTAATTTAAAGACTATATGGGGTTTATTATAAGACTGCATATTTCTCGAAACATCACAAATAATTAAATTATCCAATCGGCATTAAAGATACATTTTTAAGAAATGCATAGTTTTAACTGCAGTTTCCTAAGTATATGTCTGGCGTACGCTTCAATAAATCGTTGAGTTGTGCAGCCCACAGTTATCAGCCCCGTGCGAAAGGCTCCATCCGCAACACAAGTTACCAAGTTTACCCATTGAGTTATAGCTTACTAACTTTTATAACTTACAACTTAAAAGCTTTCTAATAAATTTTAAACAGCGCTCTGCTCCATAACTTTGTTTGTGTTAAATTTTATATGCATATAAATAAAGCATGTGATGTTTGTAGAAGAATATGAACTTTTATTATTGGTTAACATTTTATTCACATTGATCAAGATAGATATTTTTGTCAGAACTGGAAAAAAGGGTCAGGTGACAACTCTTAGCTCACGTGTATGTATGAGATTTTTTATTAAATACTGTTTAATATTATTATTAAAATAGATTATTAAATTTAACTATGTGGACTTAAGTTGGATTGAGTCCTTGTTAAATAAAAATTAGAAAAAGAAAGCTTTTCTTTATATAGTTTTATTTATTGTTATAGATTTGTTGTATTACTATATCTAAGTGAATACATATATATACATACTTACTGTATATTACAAAATTACGGTTAATTTTTTAAAATTCCATTCTCGTCTTCTTCAGCAGATGACAATTGATTTTTATAAGGCGTATCATGGCCAATCGAAATTGCTTCTCATTGCCAAATTATTATTACTTACGCACGAGTGAGTTCAAAAAAAATCAATCTTAATTTTAAAAAGTTTACAAGCACTTATAAAAACAACATGTTTTAAAGAAATTGTCATCAAGTTATAATTTAGTCCAGTCTATATATACTAAAAACGAATTTAGCGCAAGTGGTAATTTATTTCAATAAAAATGCATGTGAATTAGTACTTAAAATATACAACACAATTTGTTTAAACTAACACATCAATTAACATGTCAGTTATTGTAGGTTAGCTACATGAAGATTATATATATACTGAAATCTGCATATTTACGCGCATATTAAACCCTAACATAAATTATTTATAGTACCCATACTTAATTCTTTAATAACTATAAATTAATTTAAGACAAAACAATAAAATTACTAACAATATAACATATTGATATTGGTCAATTATAATTAATTAAATTTTGCGTAATTCTATAATCTGAAGCACAAAATTACAAAAACTTGTAATTAATTATAGAATTCGTTTAGGAACACGTGCGAATTGTGGTTTACGTATGTTTATTTGTTATTATCAGAGAATGATTTATGATATTATTGCTATAAATATTATTGTTTTGCTTGTAATAAAATTGATGTTTCATAATATAATTCGTAATAGATTTATTGTTTTAAATAACTTTTAAAATATTCTATGATTTATTATTCAATTCCATGATTAAAATATTATGATCCCCATATTAGTTATTAAGTTATGTTAACGTATTAATTTAAAGATACTGATGTGATTCGTTATCCCAGTATTTTTATTAGCTTGGCATATTGGTTGCATGTCAATGGCACTGCATGATCTCTGCCTATCTCAGAAAGAACAATACCTTGACCAATGTGTATGGCAATGTCAATTCAGGGCAAGTTACAATTAATATTTTGATTTATTGTAGGGCTATAGGGAATATTCTACGCTAACAAATTGTCTTTTAAAAAAATCTGAGGCTACGTAAGAAGAATCTATATACCTTATACATGGTTTTAGTTAATATTATAGTGAGATTTATATAATTTGTCAAACCGAAATGTACATATTGTTTAAACATCTACTACCCACCAGTCTAAACAGTTTTGATAGATTAAACAAACAGCCTACTTGAAATTAATGTTAAAGATACCAAACAATATGTAAATATAAACGATGTTCCCAAAATTAACTCCCAAGTAGAAATTACCCGCCCAAATTGAGGTTGTTTAACCTGATTATGCAGTCCTTTGTTGTATAATTAACGGATCCAAGGGAAATTCTGTTTATATTAAATTTATGATAGCGTTATAATTATGTGTTAAAGTTGAGTGTTACAATTTATAACCAATATACCTACATTTCAAATTGCCTTTAAAATAGAATAGTATTTATGATTTGATAGTTATGCCTGTTTGTTTTCGGAAAATTTGACTTGTAACCATATTAGTAGATCTACATAGCAAGCCGTGTTTGCTTCAATATAGTATTAAGTTGGTTGCGTTTTGAGCCACAAGTGCTACTCCAAAGTTCATAGTTAGTCGTGAACAAACAGTGTTTTGTTTTTAATTCGATCGTGACCGTTATTATTAAATACGAAGAGAGTGTCAATACGTAAATTATGATATAGGCACGAGTTTGAATCAAGAACGAAACTTTATAAACAGTTAACGTGCTTTTGGAGTAGGCCTCTAGTTTCACAAATGCAAGCCATAGACTTTTTATTTTATTAGTATATTTTCATATCTAATATAACGATATACAAATATATACCAAGTAACTACAAACTGTTCTGATAAATAGAATAAAGAGAATAAAATTGAACAAAAATTCTATGCTCCAAAACCACTTCCGATTTGCAAAACGTTAACTTTTATATTGCGAAAAAATATTAAAATATAAAACAATAGTTTTATGGCCTAATTAGATTAAAACGAATTGTCATAACTCAGCGAAGTAGAATAAAATATTGTTCAGTTTTGCTTGTAGTCATACCACAATATAAACACAAAACGAAAATTAAATTTGAAATTCTAAAGTTCCGATTCACCTATTTGAGACTACAACAAGCTCTACAAAATTTATTATCACGCTAAAACTTTAAGCGTGGCAACAATGTTCATTAAACTGGGGTACAAAGTTCACGATTTAATTTATATGTAAAGTATTAAAAATTTACAACGGAAAAGAGTTGTGCAATAGAACTGCTCTAAAGAAGTTCGCTCGTTTAAGAAAGATATAAGCTTTTATACATATATAGAGTAGTAAAGATGGACTTTAAAACAAATTACTTTGAGTCAGTTTTAAATGAACTATATTGCTCTATAGTTTTTGTTATTCCTTTTAATTCCTTAAATATATCATCATCAATATTATTAAAACGAAAATTCCCATAATGTGGGGAAATATCTAAAAACTTAATGTTGGCAACATTTTCTTACTAACCCAGCCCACGATACGTATCCGCATTAAATTACCAAGTTCTATTACTAACAAATTGCTGTTAAATTAGATTCAGAATTATGGGTGAAGATTACTGAGTAGACATCTGTCTGAATTCCACCGCAAGCTTAATACATAATATTATAAACTTCATGATATATGACTTTATTCTCATTGGCGCGTTTGGAAATAACATCTCTCACTAATTTATGACTTTGTGTTCACTTATATTAAACTTTCATTTCAAATTAATCATTCAATGGACATACACATTCAAATATATTTTATTCTAATATATCTAATTTATTTTATTCACAATTACTCACGTTTTTCTTTTGAATAATATAAAAACAATTTCCACTAAGCAAATTTATTGTCCCAAAAAAAAAGGACTAATTGGATGATCCTGGAAATTCAGGTCAATTTTGTAATCAAATAATTTATTCACAAATCAAAGGACTGTTAAGTAGGTCCGCTTGTTAATTTATTCCCTTTCTTAAATAAAATTGCTAGGCAAATACGTTTTAAATTACTCAGAATTCCTAACAAGACCCCTACGTGCAATTTTGCAACGAGCCATCTTGAGAAAGTGTTTGTCTCTTACATTTCTCATCGATAAATACATTCCCATAACAGAACATAACAAAGGTAAAAAGTACAAAAAGGGGAGGCTTGATAAATTTTATAGAGCTATACATTTGATTGATGGTGACCGTTTCAAAATAGACGCCTCTATTTTGACTAAAGAGAAATGAATTTCTAAAGAAGGGTGCAATTGTAAAAAAAAATTGAATTTAAATCGTCTAAGAACAGTATGTTTTACTTGAAAATGAATAAGTAATTCATAGTTCCATACGCAACATTACGTTGCGGTTACTCCCTAACATTATAGCAGATAATACGGTTGCAGGTAATCATGATTTACGCACTACAAAGCAAGTGATACGTCGACCCAGCTCAACAACATTAGACCACATCAAAATAAGAAAGGGACGTCTCTGTATCAAAGGCAGTAAGGCGGTGGTCCCAAGGAGCTCCCCTGGGGTACACCTCCTTTATTTATGGTGTACGCGCCTTTGTTAGCTCTAGCAGGAGAAATATAAATAGTTCGCGTTGAAATATCGAAGGCGAGCTTTTGAGGGTGCGTTATTGTAGAAAATTAATGATGTGGTCACTCCTTGGATTGGATTAGGGGTCCGGTAAATGGATAGGCGCGAAATGTTAAAAGCTTCAGAGCGGGTTTGTAAGACTTTGCAAAACACTAACGCAAATTGAGGGAACGTCGCTGGGGCTGACCCCCAATGAATACAATTTAAGTGAATGTTGAATTTTCATACAATATGCAACATGTAACATTGGATCACGCAAAAGCGCACTTTTAAAATAAATCTACATTGTTGTTACCTTTAATATATTCATGTAGAACAATAAAATTATGTGATGTGGAGGGCGAAAGAAAGCCCACGATCGTAAAATGCAGTATTCTAATGTTTAACAATAAAAGTTTTACTACTGTTTACAAATATAATATTTGAACACAGTTCTGCTAGAATAGGGAAGCACGACCAAAGACGTAACCTTCATAGAATATTAGCTATGTGATCACTTGCAACAATTGAAGACTCAATGAACTAATGCCTACAAGTATGTCAGCAGTTAGCTGAAGCGATGTGCATAATTCATATAACGCTCCCAGTGCAGCTGCCTTCGGAATTCATGTGATAAAAATTCCCCACATATCCTACGAGTATAAAATGCGGATGAATTGGGCGTAGGTCATAATCTTCCATCAGCGACCGCAAAGCGACAATAGAGCTCATAAATTCCAAACGCTTTCTGCTCTTATTATGAATGTCTTTTCTTGAAGAGTTGCGCTTTTAGCCAATGATTTTTTCCCAACAAGTATATTCTTTCAGTTTCACTATATTGGTTTGTTTAAATAAATATTTCTTCCTTAAATTTAATATATTACTTGTGTTATATGTACCTATATGAATCTACATATATATTAAAGAAGATATGAAGTGACCTCATGTGTGAAAATGTGAAAACAGGAAGTGATGTGGGTGAAAAATAATAACGTAAAAGTAGGACATCTTCTCTTTTCCCAAGAAGGTTATTACTGTCTATATACATGCACATTCGTTACATATTCAGTTATGTACATTACATACATTGTACATTGGGACTGCTCATTTTTATGTATAACCTTTTTTAAAAGAAAATGCGACTTATCATGCTTCAAGATGAACTGATGTTATTAGCATCGGCAAATATAATGGATTTTAGCCATCCACTAAAACTTGTCTAATACGTAAATGAATGCAAACTAAATAAGGATTTAGTATTCCATTGTGGCGCATTAACATGACCATTCGGTAGATATCTTATAATAGAAGGCACAATCGTGAACGAACTGAACACAAATCGAAACCAGAGTTCGCGAACATTGCCTTTTGGGACCCATAGGTACACCCTAACACGTAAGTTAACCCTCTACTTTTCGCAAGTTTCTGCAACAAATCTCGGGTACGGCTCATTAAAGTACTATAACATTTAAGCCCTTGCACAGTTTGCCGACATCGAGACGTAGAAGAAAAAGTATAGGTATATATTTTCAACATTTTGGGTGGTCAGTGACTACAAAGAATCTTTTGTTCGTTATACTTAACACTTTTGTTTAAAATGTACCTAAAGTGCAAAACCTACGTTAATATATAGTACCTACATATATGCAATAATCACCTTAAAAACAAAAAGAGAGAATTCCAAAACTTTACTGTCACAGTTTTATATCGCACCGCTTTGATGATGACGAAAACTTCTATATTAAATATTTCAGATGATTTTATTGCTATTTAAAGTTCAAAAATATTCATTTAACTTTTATAACACATAATATTTTCTCTTTAGATAAAGTTTTATATATACATATGTATGCATACAGCTGTTTCATCCATAGTTATTTACATACCTGTAACAAAATAAAAATATTGTTAGTTATGAAAATTATTTTTAAACAAAATACCTACCAATAATATAACATTTATCAAACAAGCATTTAAAATCATTTAGGGTAGTTTTAATAAATTCGTAATGTTCGCGAATAACCCTAGATATTTTATAGAATCCTTATTTTTACATAGGTCAAGTCAAATATTAGCTCGCATTCAATATTGGGCAGTAATCTAACACTAAATTATACTAAGTAATAAAAAACTAAATAATACTCACTCACAAAGCAGATGTAGGTACATGTTTGAAAATTAAAGTAACAGTAAGTATATAATTTGAGTACAATTGAAATAATAGTTAATGAAGTGTCATGAAAGAACAACGACCTCTGTTGGTGGTAAGCGCTTTAATTATCGTAATAAAAACGACGCCCGCAGACTCTCATAAACAAATATTTATTAATCACACATTTCTTTCATACTTTGTAAGTTTTTTTATGTACTTCACACTAACTGGAGAGGTGACTAATTATTGACCGTTTTATAAATTACAAAATGTAAAAAAAAATATTGAGAGTTGTGTTTTATGATCCAACCCAAATAACAAATTATGTCAAACTAAAATATCTGGCCTATATTATTTTGTAAGTATTTAGGTATATTAAATGGCATTTATAGTGCATCAAGTCGTTATACTAAATTAACATTAGCGGGATGCACGCGGTTTAATGTATATTATTTATTACGTACTTCATTGTACGAATGTGATCGACGCTCGTAATTTAAATTGCTTCAATTATAACCATTGTAAAGAATTTAGAACACAACTGACTGTCTCCGAATACAATAAATAAACTAATATAAAATTAATAAAACCCAATAAAATATGAAATTGAGATAATAAAATACATAAATACCGTGAAACCTAAAACCATGGGCTTTCACGTAACCCACTTAAATAAAACTAAACGTAGACAATAAAATAAAATTTATACGCTCAATAAAACAGAATGAGAAATGTTCAGCATGAAAAAGGAAATTCATAGCGATAGTTAATCATAACAGAGCAAAAAAAAGTAAATTATCTTGACCCAAATGGGAGCACACTCGAAATAATCAAAGAACGGAGACGACATCCATAAAACCTAACGTCGTTGTTGTAAATTAGAATTGCATATTATAGGAGTCTATTAGAAATACTTAACACATTCACACATAGGTAGGTATTCATAAATGTAGAATTGATTAGCTGTCTATAAAGGCGGAATAACACAATAGCTCCAGTCATTTTTCAAATGCCTGTCTTTTGCACTATAATTTACAGTCGAAGCTAATTTTATCGGCGTCATTTAAGAATCACGTAAAGACATTTTAAATTATAGAACTAGTATTACCCTCTACCAGAATAAAATGTAATAATGAATCGCTTGATATGATATTATTTCTTGATATAAATTTATTTACATCTTAATATGAACCACAAACTGAACAGTTTACGAAGCAAAAACTTGAGACCAGCACTTGACTTCAATTCTTTGGCTTCCAATGTTTTTGAGAGGAGCACCTACAAAAGCCATAAAAAACAAACCACTTTGGAGTAAAGCCAGCCAGTAGCGGCGCTCGGCGTCAACTAGAGCTTTTCAAAAGAAGTATTTAAACCTGGGCTAAGTGCACTTAAATTAATTCTTTGAAATGGAAATATTTTAAGTTTACCAAACCACGCTTCACTGCGCTTGTTATAAGTTTTCGAATGTCGTTTGTTTTATCTGCTTCGAGTTGGAACTAAGTGTCATTTCCTCAAATACCAATACTAAAAATTAGCTATTGAATCTGAAAAAGTATACTGATAGCCATCATTCCGCATTGCGGTTTGTACTCGGAAGTATATTTTTTTAAGGTCGGCCTGGTAGGTAGGTCGATGTACGGCCGAGGACAACCGCAAGAATTCTTTTGTACCAACCACAGTCGTCCACGTAAACCCGATTCATCTTTATTTTATTTTTAACTTAAATAAAATACGGACTTCTAATCAGACTGACTACCAAGCTATTACCAATCCCCTATAAATTCAAAGAAAGTTTAATTATTGATGTACATGTATTATGATCAGTCTTATAAAAAAAAATTTTAGTAAAAAATCAATGTTAACTGGTTCTTATTATTTATTAGTTTTCATTCCAAATTATTATAGTACTGATATCAAGCACATCCAGTGCGAGGCACAAAAGCCTCGCATTTCGAGCACAAAGCCACAAAAGAATTATTTCAAATGCCTGACTGCTCTCGAGACTAATGCAAGGAATTTTATACATCTTTTAATTGTTTTAAAAAGGTATTCGCTGCAAACCCAAAAAGGTGCTATTTAAAATTAAATTTAAGATAATTTTTCTACATGTTTAAATCGCACATATGTATTTCATTCTGATATTAAGTTGTTATAACGAGAAATTATTTTACAATTACGCCTTTGATTACGACCATATAATAAGTGGATTTAAGATGATACACAGCATCTCGGTTCAAGATTGCGTGAGTGTAAAATTACAAGGCAATTAGTAATTTGATGCATCGATGCTCTTATTATCAATGGACTTATTGTAGAATACTTATTACAGTATTAAAGTACAATGCACTTTTCAGATTTTAATTTTAAATACATATAAACCGTTATTTATACCTCATCTCTTGAGATATGTCTTCCATCAATCTTAATCGAATATTAATGATGGATTTCGACAACAAAAATAAAATTTCCATTTTAATAGGGACTAAAAACAAAACAACATCAAATGGCTGTCAAAATTAATGCACATAATTCATAGCGAGCTTTCGAAATTGCTGGTCATAGGAGAAGAAAAATAAAAACCCAACGTTTAAAGGGAGATCCCCCAAAATTGTTGGCTTACAGTCTTATGGGGGTAGAACAATACAATCCTTAAGAACACTCCCTAAACATCACGTACACTATTGTTTAAGGTAGCTATTGTTCTTTTTTTTAGGAAACATCTCAGGCAGGACTCGCTTTTAAACAGACAATATGCTTAATTTCATGCATTTTACAGGCAATTACTGTACAAAATAAGATGCAAGTTAGACAAATTGCTTTCATTATGTTGAGAATATATAATGGTTGAGAGAGTTAACTTTTTAAGATCCTACTAGTTTTAGAAGGCATAATGATTCATGTTCGGAATTTCATAATTATGTTATGTGCAAACCGGACCTGTTGTAGAAATCTCAAAAACAATCAACTAATTAACATTTGTTTTCTTTTTTTTAATTATTGAGCAAACTGATTTGTTAAGAAAATTAGTCTAATTAAGTTAGATTTTTAACCAATTTTTTACTAGAATATTTCCGAATTGTTGACTACTATTATAGGAACCACTATACAGTATACTGTATAAACTAAAGTCATCACATTTCTTTTTGAAACCGCCAAATAACAATTAATCTATTATAAACATTAAATACATCTTGAAGACTTGTGAGCACATTTCACAACAATAGGTTAAATAACTCGGAACGGGGGTTGACTTCAGTGAATTGGACCAAACCCTCATAAAACCAGAATCGAGGCACGCGCTAAATATAATAGAAGTAATATAGAACAGGTAGATTTTGAAATACAATATAAATGCATTGTGGGCTTCCCCAAAAGAATTCTTATAAAGTAATATTTTTTCAAAATATGTGCGACTTACTATCAATCACGATTTTTGTTTTTGATTAACAATTTTAATCCGACCGTTTGACGTCGTTAGGATTTACTACGAAAATATAAATACACCCTCATTAAGTTAATAAACAAAGGATAGCGATACATTTGAAAAATGGCAACTAAGGAGTCACAATACCTCAGTCCGCTTAATCAAATAGAAGCAATAATAGATGTGGTAAGCCGCATAAAATCTTTTCAAGAATTTAAAACATGTTCACCAACAACTTCAGATGTATATAATTTTATTGAGTTTCTTGCGGTTTGTAGTACGTTGGTTTGCCTTCTATTGATCGATGACTGTACAAATTAGGTTTTGAGCTCATATTAAATAATATATTCTTAGTAAATTCTACCTGTTCCAACATACATTCGTACGTGTTCATCTAACAATTGAGGCAGTAAGAATGTCGTATTATATTTCTATAAAATCATTCTTGTTTTTCTTATCATGTAGGTAGTAAGAAACTTTATACTCAGGAACAAATATAAGTAGTCGAAGATATAAAAGAAAGAAAAATAAGAACCCGATCAAACGTACCTAGTTAAATTTTACACACACACTGTTTAGTCGTGTAATTGGACACCCAAAAACGGCTGCAGGCGTCTCTTCCGGGGCGGATGCATTACTTGTTAATGTCAATAAAGTTACCCAAAGAGGTTGACACTTATTAACCAATGAGTCACACTGTCCAAACATTCAGCTATATTTCCGACTCATTCCAGTCTCCCTCCCAGGATGTCCCTAATTGTCATTCAGGGATAAACAAAGTCGACGCTGTATGTTCTGTTGCAATATATTACATATTCCAATAAAGATTTCGATAGGGGTTATAAATATATTTTGGGTGGAAATGATGAATGTGTTTTTTACATACGCGGCAAATAATATTTCTAAATTAAAATTAAATATGGATAATTTGTTTAAAATATGTTATTACACTTTGTATATTATTTTGCAGAGAATCTCAGACATTTCATAATAAACAAGGGGTGAAATAACAACGTCAATTAAAAATTATAATTACCGGAAACGTAACAGTGGTTGCGCACGAATCATACAAGCCCAGCTGTTATAACACTTCGATGAATTTAGATAGAACAAAACGCACTATAGTTTAGTGAAAACATTGAAATAAATCTTACATTGAATTCTTGAAGATCCATTTAAGCCACAAATACAAAAGGATGTGAGACAAATAGAAAACTCGAAATACACCCTTAATACCTAAGTCCCGCGATACATTCCACAATCCTCTAATAGTAAAGCCAAGTATCAGGCACTCGGCTCCGGCGACCAGTCGGTATAGCTCGCAAACTTTTGCTGAACCAAACCATGATCAACATTACTTACTTTCGCTTTGTAACAACCGAAGTTAAGAGAGTTGAGCTAGCAGGAATAAAACATTTAAAAGGTAACTCGAGATTGGTTTGTAGCTTTGTGGGACTCGGGCTTAACACTGCAACTTTTGTATACATTTTAAATCACAACATCTGTCTCTTTACTTTAAACTTCACTACTCCAGTGTTTATTTCTTTTAACAAACAAGGTTTGAAAATTAGCTTTGGTTTTGGGTGACTTTAGTGACTATACTTTAAAACACATTTTAAGTAGCTCTTCTAAAAAAAACTTAATAGAAAGAACATCAGCTATTTCAAAGAAACGTATTAACGCTTTATTCTAATGTACACAAATAAAGCAACGTGTTTATAGATGTTCCTAATGTAATACCACATAAACAGTTGAGAGAACAAACAAAAACTAAACCGAGAAACTGTACTCTGCACACAACAAACGTTGCTTTTGTTAAGCGTTAAATGTTCACGTGACTGACCGCTTTTCTCAGACGGACACGAGCTTTATTATACCATCAACCGCCGTCATATAAATCCACACAATGCCATTTCTAGCCATTTCATTCCCTCTCACTCCCACAATCTAGATCATCTATTATTAAATTTACTGCAGCTTATTCGGAGATATTAACTAGAATTTGCTTTTATACGAATATATCGACAACTAGTTGTCATTTCAACTTAATTTATATCCATTTTAGTTGGTATAAATTCATATGTCTCTATTTTCTATCGTGACAGGTTTATTTATTGCATTTTAGTGTAGTTCCAATCGAGATATTTAGAAAATACCATTCTCAGTAAAGTTCCATATTACTAATTTTAAAGTCGCATTTACTATCTTATTTAATTTTAATTCGGGTTTCCAAAACTTTGCAGACTTCGTAGTCGCGGCAGAGCTATCTTCTATATACTTCTAAATTAATTAAAACTATTCAACCATGTTCTCTAAAGATCAAATTTCAAGTAATCTGTATTACGATTAATAGTTGATATTTAATCAACTTATTAAACCATAATCACAAAACAATTAAAAATAATCCACATACATCGTCCTAATTTTACCGCAGCATCGGTTATTACACTAACAAACATTACATGGGCTTTAATTGTAAAAGGGGTTTAAAATTACACACACACTCAGGGTGTTCCGTATATCCAATAATTGAAACCATTAATTTTAATATTCTTCATAAAGACAAGTGGGTTTCTTACATTAATATTTATGATTACGGACTAACAATTTAACTTTTGCTGTGTCATTAAAACGTCAAAGCACTACTAAAATTCATGTCATCTTGGTCGTAATGTTGCGTGCCTATTCATTCATATTTGTGATGATTTCCATTATCATAACTTGAAAAAATCTACTCTATTAATATAACGTTTTAAATATGACAATTAATTTTAACTAAGAAACACTAATTTTCCATAATTGCTGGTTTCGCCACAAACTATGTATCAACAAATGAGTCGCTTAACAAATGCAAGCGCAAGTTCTGGAACATGCTGGAAACTTGAGCTGGATCTCATGGGTCATTAACCCAACATTAAGCATGAGGTTCGGAGGAACCGAGGTCGAGAGGCTATCTGTTGGCGGTTCGCCAAAGTGGCTTTTATTCGATGACGTCGCGTTGCCATCGTTAAGCCAGATTTCCGACGCGCTTTACATTCAGAACAAGCTTTAACTCTTTGAAAACGGTTTGACCTGTATTTTCCTGGTTTCTAGACCATGGATTTCTTACATGTATATTGACTTCTTTCTTATTCTTATATTGATTTCTTACATGATATTACAAGAATTACATTACGAACAATTAGTAACCCTTACCTATCTATTAAACGAAACTATTTTAATTACCCACTACTATAAATTTGTCAATAATAGTTGAGCTATATTTAGTTAAAGATAATATTATAATCATTAGATTCCAATAATAATATATACTTAAACACACAATATTTAAGAGGAAAAGTTATAAATAAATTAAATAAAATAATAAAAATTATAATAATTAATAGTATTATTATTACAAAGTGTTTGCATAATATCGAACATTGTTGTAACAATTCAGACATCAGACTAAACATAAACCAATCAAATAAATATAAACTGCAGCCCATCGAGGATGTACTTGAACGTATAATATAAATTGGCTTATGCATGCTAAATTATGGCTCATATCGTCTGATAGTCCACTTATATAAGTGTGCTTATAAAATATGCTATTATTACATCTTCTATCAAAAGATATTTTTTATATTTCTGCATAGAATAGACTTTTGCAGAACTTCGTATAAAACAAGACACACATAGTATTTAAGTCAATAAAGACAATGGGTGGTCATAACTTTTGTGGAAAAAAGTGTGAAAAAATCGTAACGCCAATTCTCAAGATCTCTTGCAACGATTGCGGCGGCTCCTTTTCAATTACAACTAAATTGCTTGGAACCATACAATTGTGGGAAAATATGTTGAGAGCGAAATTTATGTTAAAAGTGTCGAGGAGTATTAGGACGACCCTCCACTGAACAGAAAACTTACGAGAATAAGTAAGAGCAGTATACATCTCAGATTTTTTGTTAGTGGAAAAGCTACCTAAGATAACTTTTAAAATACACACTGAATGTGCTGACGTTTGAATAGAAGAAATAACGTAGGCTTTTTGTATATTATTACCAAAAACTTAAAATTATATACGTTATATCGATTACAACAATATTCCAAAATCCAATATGCCAAGGGAATTAAAATCGTAACGTTCTAATTATAAATTATTGGACCATAAAATTAACAATAATTCGTGTTTCGATGAGATTATAAACGGCACACAAATACATGCGAATTTTTTAGACATTGCGTTCAAAAAGAAAGTGTTACGAAGATTACACTAAACGTGAGATTTGAAGTGATTTTGCTAAAGTGGTAAATAATTTACGACTAGTTTATCATTTTCTTTTACGACAAGCGGAACGCATAAATACATTTCACATTCTACGTGATTCTAGATTCTAGAATGTTTAAGTGTCACTCAAGACAGGGTTGTACGGAGTTCTAATTTCCTTTCCACCTTTAGTACCGTATTCAACATTTCACGGGCAGCAAATAACATATCTCTTGGACTTTCATAACCATCACATTAAACTTTTATACTTCTTTTTATTATGTTTATATGTTTATCGCTTCACATTAAAGTTATTGAATATACGATAACTTAACAATTTATTGGAAGAAATTGCTCCAAAAAGTTATTTTATAATTATAAATAGGGTCGTCACTATAATATAAACATCGAAACAGATTTATTTTTTATTCATTTTACTTTAGTGTCAACCCTAAACAGGAAAAATCGTCCAAACACTAAGGTGCATTTTCCGCCCAGTCTATGCATTGCCAGTTGTGATCTAAACTGTGGCAATGACAGGTTATTCCGGTTTCTATGCCATTGAAAAGTTTTCATAATAAAAAGACTTTATTTAATTTATATTTTAAAACATGCATAGGCAGCGCCTAGACAAATTATCAGAGTAATTATAACCACTGCTAAACTTGTTCTAGAAAAATATTTTTACAATGGTACTACGTAATAGATGATTATATAAGCAAATCACAAGGTTTGTTTTATTTACGAATACATTTTTAAGTACGTAAATGAAAAATACCACAAGACAAATGGTTTAATGGATTATATATTATGCTAATAAATCCATATAATAGCCAAGTCATAACTGTTATTTTGCAGTAACTAAACGTTATTACTCTTAACTTCAGTTTTATTAATGTAAGTTGTAAATGTTTTATAAAAATGCTTGGTTAGAAGAAAACTTGAAGATGAAGTTTCACACGGAAAATATGTAAAAAGGTTATTTTTAAAATACGTTTACGAGTCCAAGTTGGCCGTCATTTGTAATTGCATCTTCACCAGCTGGCCCAGTTCCTCGTTACAGTCTGGTAACATCGCCGCATCAAAGGGGAACCACTCTTGCATAAACGACTGTTTCTTTACTCGATATTTTAACGACACTCAAATAGTTCGCTGTTTTTGCATTTCCTTCGCGAGACTTTAAAAATAAATCAACTATTTATTGGTTTGCTTTTCAACTTCGCTCTTAAGAATTTTTTCTTCATAAATAAATATTGATATAATTTTAAAAGTAATTTAAAGAGTCAAGCAATTCATGCAATATAAGTTAAAGTGTAAGACGCCCACATTGTACCCACCCACGTGTTACTTTACATAAATAAATAAAAAATAAACGATCATGCTCTTTGCTACTCCCTATTTAGAAATCCCCGAGCTCTATGGTAATTCCTACCTTAGATGTAAATTAATGTGAAGTCAACGAACTGAAATAACTAGCACATTCTGTTGTTATCAATATTATCAATCAATAACATTTGTGCGCGCTTATTTGCAGATACTAACTATATCGACCTATATCTGTATCTATGGGGTAAGCAAATATGAACATCATACAGTTCGCTAAACTTTGATATGATTAGGTCAATGTACTTTACTATAAATACATACATATACATATAGTGAAGATTAGTACAACGCTTCATCTCCCTAAACCCCCAGAGCCCATTGTACATACCTATTTACTTTGGCCAATGTTCAATTTAAATCATATATTCGAGGGATTTTAGAATCAAAGAAATGAAATATACAATTCGAAATAAATCGAATGTATTTTGAAATTGTTATTCAATTTCCGTTTCTTAAAAGATGTAAACTGTTTTGATCTTATATTGTTACTGATTTTCCGATAACTCGAGGTCACACCCAAAGGTCAATGTTTCTAAAATTATCTTGCATAATGATTACATCTTTACTTCTTATGTTATTGAAATATTTATTACAATTACTTCTGTCGTTTATTTTTAAAGTACCACTGAAGTTATTTTTGGATACAAACAGGGTCAATCAAATAAAAACGAAAATCCACAGTTAAGTCTAATGGGTTAAAAATAAAAGGGTCACAAGACATACTCCGTGTTATTTTCTTAAATGCCGTACGTGGGTTTGGCGGATTATACATGGTGTAGGGTTTTAAAATTAGTTCGATAGTATGTAAGTAACAAAAAGAACTTCGTAAAATAAATTGTCGCTATTATACATATACCATTTAGTGCCAGTAACTTGGTGGAACACGTTTGGTATTCGTTTACTGACCTTGAAACGACGACACGCTACGTTTACACGACTTCATTTACACGAAACAGTTTCTTTTACAACTATTGTTGTTGTTTTTTTGTTAAATAATTAGGTAAGTTTCTTTGCTTGTATCGAATTTCGTTTGTTTTATGTCGTACCTTTATCCACGCCCACACAAAGTATTTATAGCATTAAAAAAACAATTGAAATCTTTTAAAATCTTACTTTATTAACATTCAACATAAAGTCACATAAGTAGAAAGGAATTTAAAGGGCTATAAAAACGTCAATTTTTTATTACATGCCTCATCAACAATCAAGAATGCGTCCCATACATGTACGTGTACACGCTACATCTACTACTAGAATAGGTCACAAAGTAAATCGGTCAGACTAATAGCTCGTACTCACGCGTTAGCGAGTGGTCTACAATTCTATAAAATGATTCACGTCTGATTGGCTAATAGTTAAGAATGCGTTATCTGAGTAAATGGATAATTAGCAGATAAACTCGTCACGCAAATTAATGTTTTAGTAATTTGCAGTAACGAAAACGAGATTCAATTATTTTTTGGTTTTATTGAATCGAAACACATTGTTTTTCACTAATTGAAATTGTTTTGCTATTGTGCTTATTTTTAATTATTTTAATCCGACATAATTACATTAGTTATAAACGTTTCATCACTGGTAGCTTGTCTATTTTACCACATAAAACTGATATTTAGAAATTATTTTAAACGTAGAGGACATGGTTCATATTATAATTAAAATTTAATATTTATGTTTAAGTCGGTAAAATAATCATTAGGTGTAAATAAGTGGATGGTGTAAATCCATAAATTAAAAAAAAACATAAAGTAGGTATAATAACAATTATGATGCTGAATATATAAATAAATAAACGCGATTTTAAAATTAATAATAATAATTTGTAATTGTTTCATTATGTATTTATATCTATTAGATATATTTATACGTATTTGAATCATGTATCAATCACGTATAATCTTTGTTGATGATTGTAAATAAAATTTAAAAAAATGCTTTAAGCATGTCTACATATTAAATAATGTATGCCCTGATCCTAATATCCTGTAGTATGAATAATCAGGACACAAACAATACAAAAACAATGTAATATAATAACACCGATTACAAATGAACGTACCGAGCACTTGCTTTGAAGTGTATCAATTTTGATTATGTTACGGACGTGGCCTATAATTTTTAATTAGATGAGTAAGGCATCAAAATGTCAACATATGGCGAAACCAAGAATTACGTTATTGAGTCGTCGAATACACTGTTTACACAAAACTACCTGTTCAACCAAGATAAGATTAGCCATTTCGTACAACAGATAGTCATATCTGTCCTTATTCCGAACAATGAGCCAGAGATATTCGTAAATGACTATTTTTTATTTCCTATAATAATAATATATATTTTTAGATCTTTGCTTCTCGCATCTACAGGTTGCTCCACAACTTGTAATTCAAAATATCAACATGCTTTATGAAGTGATATATCAATGCCAAATTTAAAATCCGAACAATTTTTTTTACCTATCACATGCCCAATCTATGCAATCTAAAATTTAACGGACATTCACGACTTGGGATCACGAACCTGTATTACACCTAAAACTAGCATTAACGCTCTAGCGGCACTTTTATCGATGTTTCTAGTAATAACGTCACTGATTAATCAACTACATACAGCAGCGGTTCTCAAACTTTTTCGGCGAAGGAAAAAGCCTTAATATAATTATAAAAAACTGATTTATATGTATTTATGAATAATCATATTGCAATGTAATATTACGTAATATTTAGTTGGAATATTTAGATGTAACCTTATAATCTCCCTTTGGTAGGTATTTTTGCAGTATTTTCCGCAGGGTTCCGCGGAACACAGTTTGAGAATGGCTGACATACAGAATAGGCGATGAGTGAGGGAGAAATATTATACCTACACTATTCGTCGATCTTTATTGGAAACTATAATCACAAAGGCAATAATTGACGAGCTTCTTGTGGTCTTCTTCTTGTCGTACAACTTTCCGAAGCCATTGTAGAATCTAACGATGAACAAGTGAACAACTATACTGACTATGCTAATAAATTATTTTCATTTCATTTCAAACTCAAAAAATCCTGACTCTAATTAATTTAAGTAGGTACAGACAATAACGAAAGAAGAAAGCTAGAAAAATTCTATAAAATAATTCTGACACCAATTTTCTAAGAATATCACACTCGAATGACCTAAGAAATGTTTATCACCGCGACATATCCGTCAATAAAACATTTCTTCAAGTACCTATTTTCTTAGAATGACACCATCATCGCTCTATTTAAGATGTTATGTCACGTACTAAGTTATAAAAAATTACGTGTTAAAATAATACAGTAATGGGCAAGAACAGGAGTTAAAACTGTAACTTTTACTACATGCTTAGTTATAAAAAATATATTATAAATCATATAGATATTATCATAAGTGAAGTTTTCATGGGAATAAGCCGACATGTCTTGTTACAGAGCGTAATAGTCTACAACTAAACTGCTGAGACAGCTTTATGAATAATAATTTTCATAAAAAATTACTTTAGGCTCATAAAGGCAATAAACTTTTTATATTACGACAATGTAACAGTTTGTTAGTTGCAAAGTAAATAGTAATTCATTCGTGACAATAAAAACTATTATATATTGAACCATTTCTCTGTCCCCATTAACACACGTAATAAATTTGTTATTAGTTGAAAATTGCGTACACTTCAGCGTTTGATCAGGTTGGTCACGATTAAAGTTTAAAAATTCAGTGGTTTTATCTGACGCTTGTAAACATACACTTCAAAGCAATATTGATTCTATGTAAAGATATCGAAACCAAACTTCCTGAAGACCAAAAAAAGAAACCATCTGGTCTCAAATATACATTAATTAACCTAAACCGCCATTTGTAAATGAAACAATGTAAAATTGTTTTGACTGCAAGTTACACAATCGAAAATGCATGTTCTAGTCGGTGTCAGTTATTTTTAACTAACGCCTACTCGATGCAGTTCAAATATCTTCAACTAGACCATTATCCCAGATTTATTATAACTAAGTGCAATATAGTTTAGAGTAATTATCCACTCACCCTCAGTTTAAGGGGGTCTTCTAGTCTAGAGGCCCAAATTTCGAGTGTTTTTTGATAATTAATTTTAAAAAAACCATTGATATTTTTATTATCGATTTTTTTATCATTTGTTTATTTATATTTGAAGAATACACAAAATAATTTTCAAAAAATAATAATAATTTTTCATGTTGTCAAGATTTCTAGCCCGTCAGATTTTGATTAGTACAAATGTAATTATGGCATGAAGCAAGAAAACTGTTTTCGGATACTCAAAAGTAAAGATCGACTTTTTCACTACTTTTTTAACATTCTAAAATTTTTTTAAAATATAAAAAATTAGAATTTCAAGTTGTTGCTGCTTCGTGCCATAGAAGGATATTTAAAGAATGTTCATGCCAAATTTCAAGTGAATCGGTTGATTAGAATTAAGATATCTTGACAACCGCATCGAAAAAAGTAGTTTTTGTAAAATTGTTTTGAATGCAAGTTACACAATCGAAAATGCATGTTCTAGTCGGTGTCAGTTATTTTTAACTAACGCCTACTCGATGCAGTTCAAATATCTTCAACTAAACCATTATCCCAGATTTATTATAACTAAGTGCAATATAGTTTAGAGTAATTATCCACTTACCCTCAGTTTAAGTTAAGTGTGTTTTCGTGAAAGACTTTCTATATTTAATATGTAATGAAGTGACTTTTTTTCGTCACAAATTTTGTGAAAGGAAACATTATGCGAACTCATTATTTTTATTATTATATCAATGCTTATTGTAATCTATATTTTACGTAACTGTTTCATATTACATTTTAAGATTATTTGCTTTCTTTTATCGAAATAATGATTGCTATCTACGAATTTTACCCGTTAAAAATTATCATGAGTTCATATCGTTCATCTTTTCAAATTTTATTTCAAGAGTCGTTTTCATAATAAATATTTATGTAACTATCTCAATTAGTTATATAGCTATAAACAAAATGACCGCTCAGCGACATCATCAAATATTATCTTACTATATAAATAGTTGTCAAAGCCTCCGTTAGATCACATAAACAGTTATGACCCTAGAACTAACGTCGTCAACGGATCATTTAGAGAAGTTGCTTTAACGTTAACAAGCTAGATTAGCTAGGGTAATGACATGGCAGCTGGCAGTTTGCTCAATAAACAGTATTAAACTGATATCGCGGTTTGTTATAGGCCCGTACTCGCGCTGCAGCCAACACAGTTTGCACAATATTTTCATAGTGTAAAGAACATAGCTTCGAAATTTTATTATATATATTTTAGTCTGTTATATGGTTTAAATAATAATATACTATTATCTCTGAAAATTCAATATCTATAATGGGTTTTATGGCTTCTAGCGTCGAAAAAAAGATGATAGACTAAAAAATCCGAGACTTATAATAACACAAAGAGAATTAATGATAACAAATAGGAGGTGTCATTACCGACCTCAGGAAGGTTCCCATGCGGAGAAATGTAATATGTGCGGGTCATTTCACAGAAGATATCATGGCGACGTCGGAGTCTTTATTTCATTATTATTTCCTCTCCCGTAGAGACTCTTCACTTCATTAAATTCTCAGTGGAATTATAGGTAGGTACCTAATATCATACCTGTATTTAAAATATCTGTAAGGCTTTCCCTGCAATTACTTATCATTTATCAAAATTAAACGCCTAAGTATACAGTCACGTTTTCAATTTGGATGTCATTGAGCTTCCCTTTTCGTCTTCGTGTATTAATTCCAATTTATTCATTAAATAAATTTACAAGATTTTCTCACACTATGACTAGATATTATTATAAAAGCATACTTTCATTTGAGTTTTTAATTTATTATTAACGCGTTAATCATCATTAAAAGCATTTGTGTACAGATGCTCCATGACCTATGGCTTTTTTTGTATTGGATCGTTCAGCCGATGTCTAGTGAAAGTTACTATATATGATCTGTGCACAATGATGTGCGTTCCCACAAAATCGGCATTGCGATGGCGTAATCCAACATCGGCGGTTCAGTAACGTGATATTTATTAGATTTTCAAATCCCTCGTGTGAACGGAAGCAACCATCCTGACACAAAGAAACTATCATTCAACTTGAGACATGGAAACTTGAGAAATTATTAATTCAATAATTTTTACTTTAAGAATTAAGTCTGAAACGTCATCGTCACGGACGCTGGACATGACTCAAGAGTAAATAAAGATCTTCACAAATGTTATTAGTGGTTGATTTTTTTTACTTTCACTGTCAGTGGTCACGATTTTTTTACAATAGTGGTACTGTTATTTCACACAATGGAGGAGCCAATTGCAATTTCCATTCGATTGACTCACGTACGATATTCGGAGTTTCAGTGAGTTCTTCACGCACGAGCGACTATCGAGTCAGCATTGTAGCTGAATTCGCGATGCATTTCGCCGACTTGAGCATTTGTCACCTTATAACCTAACGGAGCGAAATTGTCGTGTGCCAAGTGCCTTACAGTCATAACCTATTTCCTATTACAATACTCTAACATACATTTTATTACAATTAGGAGCTACATATATATCGATAATATTTTGTTAATGAGAATGTAGGTACTTTTTTAGAATATACATACATGTTTGTCTTCCAATTACGTCTAAACAGAATAGTGGGAGCCATTTTTTAAATTAGCATTCTTACGTACCAACACGGATCGGCTGCTTGCTATGGAATAAAAACAATTTTTGTTCAATTTTTTATGATCCCTGCATTTTTGCGAAGAGCTATTTAAGCGATTTCGCCTTGTTTCGTAGAAAATGTGGGACGTTTTTTTTCAAGTGAAACATTCACCTCGCGATTTGACACCTAGTAACATAACGGGGTAGATGCGGTCTCTTGCGCAAGTGGACCTTCAACTATCACATTAACAACAGATTCATTGTTCGCCGGTCTGATTAAACTTGTAATTACGGGAACAATTAAAACGTGACTTACTACTTAAATAACCCCTTCAATAAACGATGTCCAAGCGTGATTATTTTTGCTTGAATACTTTTTTAAATCATTACTTCCCCAAACTCGTCTCCTCGAGCCAGTATAGTGGAAGTGACTGTTGCGCTCATAGACCACACTCTAGCTTAACATCAGGGCGTAGGGTGGTCGGTCCTGAGCTAGGCTAATATAAAAAAAACTGACATAAAGCGTCGTTGTTTCTTCCATTAATAATCCAGTTAATAAAAGTTGATTTATTAATCTACATATCTCCTTTCATAGACAGTACCTTAAACGATTAGGATACGAAAAACAACAAATAGGAAAGAAATAAGTAGATCTCGTCAGTAAACTTAAATTCCAAAATTTGTTGAACATCGAAAGTGGATACGTATTACATGTAAATTAGCATTTAAATTACTACGATTACCGACTTCGATAAGAGACTTATCAAAATCTATGAATACAGTTCTTATTTTCAAATACATTACCTTTCATAGGAATTCGCAAACTCCCTTAGACCGTTTATAAAGAAAGTAGGTATTTAATAAATATCTTGAAATAATGTATTAATCTACTTACTACCTATGGCAATTGAAACCTATATACAAAAATAACGTGCAATATTATTTATATTACTAACAGTTCGTCAAACAAAGGCATAACACTTATTTTTTATTATAATGCCTACCCAGCCTGCGAATGGCTTAGCCATGAGATATTTCACACAGCATGAATCACGCACGACCGGTACTTCTTATTAATAACATAACCTTAAGATACGAACATTATTTATCATTAAACAGAAAATATATCACAACATACCTACTTATACAATAAATTACTACTTACTAGAACATCATAATAGTGTTTCGATTGTATTTTTAAAGATAAAAAAAATATGTACCTGTTACTATAGCGAAGAGGACCGCCAACGCAGCCGCACCTGTCGCTCGAATGGTGGATGACCGCATGTTGTCTCTTTCTAACACACGATACAATTTAGTCCTTGCCCACGCAGAAAATAACAAAAACAAAGTTTAAAAAACTTTTCAACGGATATTACCTCGAACTCGTGTTCAATAATGCACCTTCGCAATAACTGTTTATAATCAAGATAAAAACAATAACTTCACAAAAGTCACAAACACTTCGACGAGGCCTTTAAATACACATTTACAAATAAAACACTCAAGTTCATGATGAAAAGAAGTTAAATGCAGTTGCCAATTATAATTTTGAATTTAATAACTTATTTCGTAAAATGAGTCAAGCGAACAACACCGAGCAACACGCGTCCACCCCACACCGATAGCAAACGCGACTGATGCGACGCGTGGTTGTATGCCGGCGAACCACGGAATTACAAAAGGCGTCCTCGCTTGAACCCAACAGAATACCTTAGAACAAAAACCAGTTTCAATCCTGAGTTGAAAATCTGAAAATAGCCCTAACAATGAACAACTTTGTGCATCGGTCAATTTAGAATTAATACAAAACAAGTTAACAGTAATAGTCTTAAAATTATGTTTATTGCGTCTGATAATCATTACCGCAGTAATACGAATTTACAAAAAATAATAGTGAATGCAATCAACATTAATATTACTCGTGAGCATAAAAGCCTTTATTATCTCAAATAATTTGTCAGCAATAACACTTAAATCCTTTATAAATGGAGTGGTCATAGCATGTAGATATGCAGCATTCGCATTGGTCGACACCTGTGACTGATTATGTCGTGAATTATTTATGAACGTCAGCACACAGCCTCACTATACGAAATGATCTCCATCATAAATCATTGTAGTTTTGAAATATATTTCCTTCATTATTTTACACGTATTCTACATAATACAAATACTTTTAAAATGTATTCGAGTATCTTTGCCATCTTTTCTAGTACATCTTATATAACTTTATATCATTACTGTATTTGTTATTATAATAATAATAAAACCCTTTATTACTCAAATAAGCGAGCTTAATGCAATTGTCATTATCTACCAGCTAATTTTTGTCAATGTGAGAAGTTTTATCATTTTTATAATTTTTTTCTCCCAAAACAAATAATAATGATAATAAATCCTTTATTGCTTCAAAAGTAGGTATTACAATATAGCATATACAAAACACTCATAAAATATATCAAAAAAAAAATTACATATGTATATGGAAATTTTGTCATTATTATTTTTGTTAGAAAGTAATATAGAATATTATTTAATGAAATATTGTAGTGTAGTAACTATACATGTAGGTATGTAGAACTATCAAATGTATATTACTCATTGCATTTGAAACTGATCAATCAATTTGGTTCATATGTACCGAAATGCGTACGTATTAATTGAAAGGGGTCTGAAACCCTTGTTTTGACTGAGCAAATAGTATTAATATAGCTCCCCTGAATCATATCATAACGTCGGCACCATTTAACAGTACAAATACTATTTTATACTTTCAACCCAGACGTTCTCATATGATAAAATGCAACAACCCGCTTTTTACTTTGTATGCTTTTTCGTTTTGGTCAGGTCAAGTCAAATCTAAATTATTAGTACATTATTATAATGATATGTGAGGTTATATAATTTATTTAATAAAAATATGAGTCACATGTTTTCATATTAAGTGTAGGTACATCTGTAAATTTTAATATTTTTTATTCCGTGTTATAAATATTACAACACCGTTTTGCCATTGCCGGGCTATAATAACGTAATGGTCACTGGGGGATATTTTTAACCGTCTACTATATAAATAGAAACAGAATACCTATCTATTACCTATCCTATTAAGAGCAGTCGTGGTCTAGTGGTTTAATTGAAAACCCTTTCATACATAAAAACAAAAAACGGATTTTTTAACAATTTTTCATAGCTTTTTTATATTATATATATCTACCTATATAATATATATCACACTTTGATGTTAAACTAGAATACGATACATGTATATGTATGCTAGCAAAATTCGTCTACACTATGCCGGCTTGATGAATTTTAGATATACAAAGAGCACTTAATAATAATAAAAAGCCGCGAAAAAGCTAAATTATTTAAATAGTGTTCGAGAATAATGATCCTCACGAGTCGAAAGTCTAACTAAAATAATGTAGCACATTTAAATATACCTTGAGTTGACCAATCTTGTTATAGATAAGTATATACATAATGTTAGTTAATTACGTTAATGGGCTTATATTAGTACTTAGGAAGTAACTCAATTAACAGCTGAACAAAAAATGTGTTAATATTATAACAAACAATTAATGACTAAGTAATCTAAAACGAAACGCACAATTTTAATACGTTACTTAAAACAATATGTATAAAAACAAAAATAAAAAATACACGGTTATGTTTCATTATATAACTTATTAAAAAATAATACGGCTTCTGAGGTAACGTCTACTTGTAAATTTTATATTGAACAAAAAAAGATACCAATTGTTTTAAGTCTAAATGCCTAATAAAATGAGGACAGAACATTGTATACAAATTAATTTCTTTATTATTATTAATCTTTTTAAAGCGTTACGGTTCAAACTCCCTGAATCATTCTTGGCACTAACAAAATACTGCAGGAAGAAATAAATTAATTACAAAAATCTCTTCTAATCAAAGCTACCCGTGAGCCAAATTACTTAGTGCGAAAAGGAAACCTTATTTATATTTCCACTTAAATGCAAGACGATATGTCACTTCGTTAGGTTGCCATAGTATTTTCTCCCTTGCCCTTATTTTTACCCTATGAAACTGTCGAGCCGGATTATATGCGGTCCACTGGATGCCTAGATGCTCAGGTCGCTTTCATTTCGCATCAGTTCAGAATGGAAACTAATATTATTGAGTTATTATATTGGCTACATACGTTCAACTGTATTTTATTAGGGTAAAAACCTAATAGGCGTACTTAAATCCATAATATTAGGCGGATAATTTTTAATAAGAATTTTAGAGATTGTTTTTTTTTTGTCATTATTATCATTTTTTATTTTTATAATTAGCATTAGGACAAGGACAAAACAAATCATGATTCGTTATATCTGTTTTTTTTAATATAAAGATGTATCATTTTGAAGTACAATACTTTGACAAAAGAAAATATCTTTTGATATTGTGAAGTACACTTTACCTTTATAGAATAATCAGCAAAAAATCTTTACTATCATTATGTTGAAAAAAAAAAATTAATAAATGATAAATCATAATATACGTCATTTGCTTTTGTTTTTAATAATATCTTTTACTTGAATAAGTAAATAGTATTATCGACCGCTCACTAAAACTGTGAAAGTAAATCCATATACATATGTTATTTGCAATAAAACTTTAATATTTGTATTAAACGTACTAATAATATTATAATTCAGAATGTGCGAATGTTTAGATGTTTATTACCTATTAACACTTAAATGGTTTTAGAAGTGACATAAAATATATGAAGATCTGGAGCACCTGATCATTAATAACCATATTAAATTAAAATTGTTATTAAAATTTTTATAACCTATGCGGCATGTGAACCTGAGCATTGAGCAATGTACAATGATAGAGAGTAGCTTCTTAATATTTTACTTTTATCGCACACAACAGCTAGTCTCAAATAAAATGTCTGACTAATAAAATAACAATTCACAATTAACTTCAATCGTAACTTCCTTCCTCGCAAATTCGTTCCTCCCGCAACATTCCGCGAGTGCATTAGAAGCTCGACGTTATGACTTGGAAAATGCGACACTTCTTACATGTCTCCCTAAACCGAGAGGCGAACCCCATATTTATGACATGTCTTGATTTATAGTCAACCACCCCTCAACTTACATCGTTTTGTTATTCTTTGTCTTGAAGATGCTGAGGGCGACGAACTTCGATGACTCAGCACAATCTAAAGTTACTATTTTAGTCTTCTCATGAAAGAGCCTTAAAGTGGTTATGACTCATAGATTAAACGTAATTTTGTTTAAGGGCCAATTGTAGATAGCTACTATTTATGTTTCTTTGTTTATTTTATTTTTGACTACTATTTAATAACTAGTGAAAAGATGACCTATTATATCCCATACTATTATAGGTACGTATTGAAGTGTTAGGTTAG
>JAPWLS010000177.1:0-153176 GCA_028551675.1 Tineola bisselliella
AGTCACTTAACCCATCAATATTTCTGTAAGGTCTCTCTACTATTATTCTAAACTTACCCGCAGCATATAATCAGACATATCATCTCTCAGGTCTTCTCCTAGAGAACAGACAACTGTCAAAATAACATGTTCCACTTTTGATTCGACTGAAAATGATTAAATCATTAGTTTATTGACTTTTTAGAGCTTTGTTCACTTGTTTTTAATAACTCAAATTGCGTCGAAAATTCATGCATCGTTAACTCACCGTCAGAAGTAAATGTAATGGGTTCATGTGAATGCATATGATGAACTAGAATTTTAATGCTAACATTTGGCGGGTATTTGCCACCCGATCTAGGCGCTATTACGTGACCTGGATTAGTTTTTTCATTGCTATATTCATATTCACCTGAAATTAATAAAATAAAAAAATAATCAACCATAGGATATCATATACTACAACTATTTCATATTCAATTTATTCACTACAGAATCTCTCAATAAGAGAAGTAAACATTTTATGATTTCGCTGCACTGGTTATGGTTAATCCATTTAAAAAATTAAAAATAAGTCATATTTTTCTCGTTATAAAAAAAAGTACCAGAAGAGGTTAAAGTAACATATGAATGAGAAAACTGGTCACTTTGACAGGTCTAAGCATCATCTTAAGCAATATAAATATTATGTAACATTTATGAATATCATACCAAAGTTACATTGGTACCAGTCAAGATTATTGAAAGACATGATCTAGGGGTTATTAACAGGCAGCAGTCCATATGAACTTGGTCATGTTATGCTAACAGTCCTTGTGTGGAGACAAATGTAGGAAAACATTAGTTGCCTTTTCTTATCAAACATAACTCAATTAGCAGTTAGGTAGTTCATATTAAGCAAGCTGAACTAACCTGAATATTGTGCAATACAACAGCAGCTATGTGAGGTGGTGTCACATATTGCTCCAATTGAACATTAGGACAATCAAAACCATCTAAATCTTGTAAATGGCTTTCTAAAGATTTTAATTTCATTATTGCGGCCATTTCTATTCAATTCTTATATTATATTATTTAGAAGTTATTTGAACTCTTGTTAGTGATCTATTTTCAAATCAAACTTTAAAGATTTTATTTTTTGTCATTTCTATCCAATAATGTGTGTATTCTTTTTAATATAGTATTTATCATTTATTATCAAATCGAGGTAAAACCGGTAATATTTGATTTCCAAAAGATGAATCTTGAGAGACAAAGAATCCGCAAGATGTAGCGTTTGCGTGTTGTAACGCTGCTCTTTGTGACGTGTTCACTATGTTTGCTTCGGGTAATTGAGGGAATCCCTGAAAAATAAATAATAATAAAATATATACATATAAATGTGCATTATCATTTCTTGTACCGTCCATAAGTATCATAAGGACAACACAAACACATAAAACTAGAAAGAAATATCTATTATTTTAAAAATGTCTCGCATTATTTAACAAATTATTTTGATAGATTCTCTCCAGGAGTTGTATCCTAACGTCTATGGCACGTTACATGCACATTGTTTTTCAAATTTAGAAGAGTGTATGGCCAATACATTCATTTAATAAAACATTTGCAACCTATTGTAGTTCCAACGATAGTAAGGCATATCTTTAAACCTGATTTTTGTTACATTGAACAATAACAAATGAATTCTGAACTTATTTGAGAATTTCTAGCAGTCTTAATTAAAGCAGCATCTTTCTTAGTATAAATACTCACCGCAGTAGCAGATACAGGTGGAATCGAGCACATAGGCAGCTGGCTAACTGGACTTGGTTGTGTGAGCGGTATTGTCGCAGTAGTCAATGGTGCCACAACTCCCTGCTTTAATAACATCTGCTTCTTTAAATGAAGCTCTTCCAATATCTTTCTATTAGCTAATTCTGTAACAAATGTAAATTCAAACCATTACTTCGTGTTAACAAAATACTCTTACCAAATATAAAACAATAATATATTCTAACCTCTTTGTGCATTTGGTTGAGGAAACGCCATCAAATCTTTTTATTACAAATTTATGTATCAATTATAAGCTTTCTGTACATTAATACCGAATAATACAAAATTATTCACAACCCCCGCTGAATTCAGTTGACTATAGACAATACTTTCGTCGATGACACTTCAAGCTTTAGTGTTTATGAAGACATTTAAACACAACTTATTCAGTTGGTACTACTGTTTATATAGTTTTAAGTTCCAACGCCTATATAAACGCAGCGACGATCCTATGATTTTGGTTTAAAAGGCAATACGAGATTGCAAATGTTTAATACCCGCAACTGAAATTTGTTTGGATACGCAAATTTATTTTAAATTAAAACTCTATTGTGAAATGAATCTTCTTTGCGCACTGATATAAGTTTTCGATTGTGTTTCCAATATATCGAGAGCCTAAAAGTGTTTCTTCTTCTTTTATTAATGGCCTCAGATATCTATTAAAGACAATTCTGCCAATGTCGAATATTTGGGCAACAGCCCAATAAGAGATTTTAATTTTTAAAATTTTAATTCACACGTGAATGCTCAAAAAAAGTCCATAAAACCCCTCTAAAAGTGCTTATTAGTTTTCTTTGAGCTTAATGTCGTTAAATCAAACATTAAAAAACGTAATAAAATGTAATCTTACATTCAGTTGTCCGTAGAACGCTCACCCATTTTTTAGAAATCCAAATTTCACACCAGAAAAAAAAACAACATTTATATAAAAGCATTTATTTTTAAAACAATTTAGGTAATAATATACTTTCTGATTCTTGGCAAAACAGTCTCACATCAGCAAGTCAACATTTGGCCTCTCTTAATAGTAACTAACATGCGCTGCCATTATTAACTCACAATTTAACATAATTTAATATAAGTTGATAAATGATAATATAATTAATCTACATTGCAGTTAGCGTTGCGTCGGGTTGAGCAATCTTATAAAAAATGTTATAAATTATTCTAAAATAAAAAGAAACACTATTACTAAAATTGACTCACACCTGCGACCATATAAAACATAACATAGACGAATAATAACATAATTGTGATTAATATGTATTTAAGAAACAAATAAATGCACAATAAAACCAAACTACAACATAATTGCCATTGTCTTTTAGATAACTTTCGCTATAACACGTTTACCTCCATCATCACAATAAATCATATTTTTAATATAGCAACAGATCAACACAAACATTCATTTATTGCTAACATATTTAACCATAATAATATTTCATAAATATAATTAGGGTATAAAATTTATTTATTGCATTAATTTTCTAGGCAAGACTTTTACAAATAATTAACAAAATTTTAATAAGCATGTATAATTTAATAAACCATAAAGCATTTGTTCTAGAAGAACATTCCTCGAACAAAATTATAAATGAAACAGTACATATATATATAATTTTAGTGCAATTGTTAAAAGTACCACATTTACTCATACGATATGCACGAAAATAATTTTTTGTAATGAATTGTCCAAAATACTAGGTATTTGAAGACCAACCATTAGAGATATTGCTTTCTTCACTAAGTATAATTGTGTATAAAATATCTTTCATCTTAAAATTACATTTGACTAAAATGATATAGACAACGCAGATATCCAACTATCACAAACAACTCGGCCTATGGGATGAGCGACTATCAATTTTGCATTATTTATAAATTCTCTAAAACAATTGGCACGAATTAGGTGACGAATTCAATATTTACATTTGTAAAATTGCAAATTATTGTTAGATTAGCATCAATAACATAGGCCGATGTGTCGATTTGCCTTTACACGTTTTCACAGCACTAGAAATATAATGTGGATAAATAAAATCTGAAACAATTAATAACATTTTTTTTAGACTAGTACATAATTTTGGCACAACACTGTACGTTGTGAATACACACAGAACAGTTGCATGTGATTGCCCTACTGTTTTTTTTTTAAATATAAAAACTATAGGTCCACTAGAGAAGACTAGACGCGATTATGGAGAAAATTAATTTCAAATTAGACATAATTTAATAAAATAGAGGATGTTGTATACGTAGCACAACTTATGAAGTTTGTTTCAAGCGTGAAATGACGATTACTTCCTCCAATATCTTGGTCTTGTCCGCTCTCAAATGAGACCTATGGGCTTGCTTTTAATCATTAAAGTATTTGTGCCCAAGAGTGTTTCACAGTAACATTTCTAGTTGTCCATCTATACACAGCAACTATGTAAATACAATTAGAGATGATATTTCTGATAATTTACGTAAAGAAACTTACGTTTGGAATAAAAACATTTGATCGATAGCTACTATAATACTAAGTAAAATTATGATATAAAATGGGGCAATAAATTAAATCAAAAATAAATATAATTACTGTAAATAAATTCATTGTTCAAATTGCCTAAAAAAAATCAATTTAATAAAAAAATGAATATTTTATTTATTGACTTTATAAAAACAAAACTACCCTGTCAACAAATAAATCATTTCGCATTCAAAATGTTTCCAAATAACATTCGTAAATAGAAATATCAAACAAAATGATATGAGTATATCCACAGATGACATAATAATAATGCAGTTGACTGTACATGGTACCTTATCGTTTGCATATCATTCACCTATCATCATTCTTATCATCTTTGCTTAGCAACTCGATAAAAAATGGTATTTTGTATAGAGGCCATAAGAATTCCTACCGCCTCAATCTGATTGGACGATATTAAAACAAAAAACAAACCAGTAACCACATCTTACTATTTAAAATAGCTACCTTATTACGATTATTAGTGCTGGTGTTCGTATGCATAATACCGTCCAATCTTTAATCACATGTCCTGAAAATGTTTTTATTTTTATCATTGATATATCATTTCGATGTTAATTAATCTAATTACAATAACTCTGTTGTGAACTGGAAAATACTTAATCATGCTTGTTCAAGACAATAGTTTCAGGGGGGTGTTCGAATTGATCCTGTGTGATAACACCCTAATATTTTCAAATTCTATAATGTGAAACGGTTGTTATAACAAAGTACAACTAATAACATCCACTCCCACTATACCGGCTACTAAACAATCGAAAACAAATTCTATAATACAACAGCTATAAAAATTCAAAAAATCTATGATTTATAAAAATATAATACGGCATTCATCTCTGCTGTCACTATTATTGCAAAAATCATTGACCATTTCGAGAACAAACATAGCACAGCTTAACCAGATCCACTAAATAGCTAAAAAATACTTATAATTCAGTTTAAAATTTGGTACATACTAGACTAACCACGAATTCGATGTCATTCCAACACTATATACAACATAACAGCCAATTTAGTAATAAAATAACCTGTACAATTCAATAAATAAAAACAACGATTCAGTTAAAGTAATATTTTCCCCATCACGAGTATTATATTTCAATTAAGAACATTTCTTTGGTACTAATAAAATTTCTCTACAGTCACATACATTGTTGGGGGTTGCATACGAACAATTGCGATTGTCAATTACCACCACGCTATTGAGCCAATTGACATTCGTTCGGTCTTTACTTTGAGCATACATTAGCTGCCAAATCGTAAATTTCAATCAATCGCAACCCCACATAGTAACTGTAGCAAAATTTTCTTAGAAAACCAAACCAGTAATGCAATGTTATTCACTTCCCTGTAAACAGATAAAAAAAGTCTTATATAAAAAAAGAAAACGTTTTCAACGTCTCAATAAAAACACTACGTGAAATATTGCTATTAATTATCATTTGGCACTAATTCAACATATTGCAAGTATAGTCGTACAATTTATATTTTAAATATATATTTTTGCTAATAGAAATCCTAAAATATATACTGGTTCCGTTTGGAATCTCGAAAAAAAGTCACATAATAAAAATCGTCAATATTTTTCTATAGGTATATATTATTCAAAACGTTCACTAAGAGTTTTACTTATAAATTTTACTTAACTACAAATCGATTAAATTATATTTTTACTCTTTCTATTAAATTTTCAATAACATAAAGTAGAAAGAGACAAAACACGATTTATCTAATTCATTGCTAAGAAAAAGTGTGTGAATAGGCTTACTTGATGACACAGAAGAAAATTTTTTTTAGTACTGTGTGAACGACACTCACCTATTGTTGATTTCTTTCGGAAGAAATATTTAATAAAAAAATTACTCTACTACATAATTCTAATCATGTGATTTGTTTTCGAGACGATAAAGGGAATCAATCACCCAGTATATATATAATTTCACTAATTTGAAGTAATATAAATAATTTCTTTCATATAATTTTATATTATTTAAAATATAATTATTTCAATAAGAAAAATGTAACCGGATTACGTTGAGCAAAATTAACAGTCATTCCGAATATCATTTTTATATTATTATAGGAATGCCTCAGTTTGTTAGTGAAGACGTGGGCAAGTTAAATTTGGCAAAATTGAGCATTAAGATTGGTTTATTAATTAAGAAAAAAAAAACCAATAAAATAATAATAATAATATGACTTTTAAGATAAACTACAATACCCTAACGTGGTAACTGAATTATGCATCGATATAGATAGGCTAAATATATGATATGTAGAGTACTACAAACAAAAAACGCGGCAAAAATAGCGGTGCAAACTATCTAAAAAAAAACTTATTTAAAAAGTGTATTCGTAATAAACTGATAAAACATGATATGCTACCTTTTGCTAGTCGAACTAGTCTCAAAAATATGTCTCAAACACTACACTCGCGCCGGAGCTATAGAATCACCTAACCATATAATAACATCGTTTAAAATAAAAATGTTATTGCTTTCGTGATATGATCCACATATCTGTGATAATTAGTCATTTAGACTCAACAATTGACAAGATTCATTAGGACTCATTGCAAGTAATAGCAAATTAATATCTAGAATCTACTACATTGTACACATTTACGCCGATTATTGGCTTTATGACAGCTATTACGTTCTCGGCCACTTGACTATGCTTCAATTTGGCTAATGTACCATTTCAAGCCGGCATAGCCAAAGCTATTTATTGTTACCAGCGATGTCATATGCCAGGCTACTATAGAAATACAAACGTATGTCTAAATCAGTTTCTAATAAGAGAACATAATCGGCGTCCATGCATGCTAGTAGAAGTAGCCGTGACTCTCGCCTAACAACAAATATACAGCATATCTATACAAATGGTAATAATATACAATAACCCTTACAATTTATTAAAAAATATGACTGATTTATAACCCTCTTGATCACAGCTTTCCAGAAACGTTACGTTCTCCAAACCAGTTAACACACCAAAAATATTCAGTGACCTACACTAACGAAACAAAATGACTCCATAGATTAAGATAATTAGCCTAAAATTATGCCATTTATGTTTTAAATATATTTCATTTTGCCATTGCAACGGTCCCTCGATCAGCATAAATGCCTCACAGCATTAAGGATAATAAACTTTAATAGTGGGAGGTCGAAGGAAGCATCGAACGTAATATATGAAGCGGGCAGTGCATCGTGAACCTAACTACGACTTAGGAACCTGGTAATTATTGCTAGGACGTCTCCGCTCTAAATATAACGACAATGTATCCGAAGCACTCGGATACATAACGAGAGATAAAATCTTATCAGTAGCCAATAGAAAAATATCACTTAAATATATTTTACATCGGCGCTCTATGTTCCACTGTAACCATTCTTTATCACGCCGTTTAAATAAATATAATTCTTTCTGTACAATGAAAAGGGTCTCGTTGATAACAATTAGATACTATAAAATTCTATAATCTAATGAGTGATCGACGAGTGTCGCTCACTGCGAGTATTATATTATTGTTTTTGATAATATTATTCAAGTATTCCTTTTTTGGTACATTTGAGAAGAACATGGAAATTGATATGCAATAATTATCCCTCGTGACACCGCAGCAACATCAGTGAACCGCCCCGTCATTGTCATCTGGTGGCGTCGGCCGGGAACACTCGCCCATGCTGGAACTTTTTGGCGATTCACTGAAATATTCAATTTCATTTTAAAACCAATATATTATAATAGCTTCAAAATAATAAAGAAAGGGTGTAAAATTGCTTCTTTAATCTGAAAAACAATAAAACAACTTCAAGTCCAATGCCTAAGATAGGATCGACTTAGTCAAGTTTATGACGATCAATTGTTGCGAACGGCATATCGCGTTTCACTAATCCGTTTCATTCATGTTGCCTGATAACAATATACTTAATAATATTAAAATAGAACATTTCAAATAGATATACACTTATATCAAACAAAAGACAAGTATATCACACTATATGATGTTTTTAACAAAATAATTGCAAAGATAATAATTATTAGTGTAATAAATACTCACAAACTAGGAAATGGGCGTGATGTGCCGCCTGAATCGCCCGTATCAGGCGGCGCTCTTGTTAGAGGCCTTCCCAGCAAGAAGTTGGTGGACTCGCTGAAACAATTAGACAACCTACTTCAAATTGTAGTACTGAACTCACAAGCTACTTACATTACATTACATTACAAATGGTGAAGGAGGGTACTTTGCACCTCATGGAATAAATCATATTTAGTAAAGTGCAAAAAGAAAATTCTCCCGCAGTCTTACCTAGCTGTGCGCATTCTCAATGCGGCGCAGTTCTCTTTGCATTTATAAGCCAAAACCTGCTTAATCCTGCTTACTTCAACATCCGGAAAATGCCTACTGACATACGATATTAGGGCATGAACTCTACGCCTGTCGAGAGGCGGCTTCGTCGGTCGGGACTCTTGGCCAGCTCTCGACCAACGTTGGCCAGTAACAGAGCATGTGGCTAATTCTATAGGTGTGAATAAAGCAGCCGCCAACCCCCGAGTCACCTTCCTGTAGTCACCCCATTTCACTCCACGTAGCAGCTCTTCGCGAATTTCAACGCCTTCGCCTAGTTTTATCTGTAATACAAACATTTATATAAATAATTACCTATAAAAAATCTTTTCACAATTTAATAAAACCATTCGCTAAAATATCCCCGATCTACTTAAAATCGGCACAACCTAAAAACTGTTTAATTACAAAAAACAAATGAGTATCTATAAAAATACAAATAAACACAAATAAATACAACTGACAAAATAATAATTTTAGGATAATATTTTTATCTCGGGTCAATGTGACCCCTCATGAGTTTGATATGAGCCCCTAGGTACGAATGTTACTACTCTTGATTAACACAAAGGTTATACAGACATGGTGATAGCGCATGACGTTAATACAATTTCTATTCGAAAACCGATAATGTGCTCGACAATGCGTGGCAGCCTATACCTGCATCACACGAACAAACAAAACAAAGAAACGATACTAATACAAAACACTACCAAAATTCAATACAATTTATCACATATTTGTACAACGCTAACGTACAGTCAACAACAATTTATTTATTAATCACAAAAGTTATTATTTAATAATTAATTTTGTTTATATACTTTTGTAGTTGATTGTATATAATGTTTTGTCACCACCAGCCAATAACGTGATCACGCGAGGAGGGCGCGACGTCTGGCAATATTTAACGATGTTGCCGCGAGTTGGGAGACTTTTGACCCCAACTAAATAAACGGCCCCACCCGCGCCAGAAATATCTGATATTTATGACTACATATAAACAAATAATTATTTATCTAAAATAAAAACTTAAATGGCATAATAATTGATTCGATAAGTTTTCGTTACTGGATTGTTTGGGAATGCGATATAAGATCATTAATTGTATTTTTACATTGATACATTTACTTTGCGCTTTTTACTCGAAATATCTAGTTGCTAATGCTATATACAATATACAAAATCGAGTCGTGACATACAGCGAATTTTTTACTCAGCTCGATTTGGTTCGAATTTAGTTTTTAACTGTAACGATGAAAAAAGAAAGTACCCGTTGCATGAATAGTCGCTCGGGGAAAACCGCAACATAATAAAGTATAGTTTTTTTTAAATCGACAGACTCATTATTATTTCTTATCAAAACCTGGAAGTAGAAATACGTTTAATTTTTGTTTTATTTTATTAAAATATCATATCAAAATATTATTTATTCCGGAAGAGGAATTCTTCATATTTGTGTTCTATGACGCGGTCGAAAGGCTAACATGGGGGCACAGTTTTTATTTTATATCTAGCAATTTTTTTATTATTTATAAACATACTAATTACATTTAAATATATAGATTTCAAACAATAAAAATCACAATTTTTAATAATATATTAATACAAATAAAACATTATGAGCACGCGCTATCCCACGTTAACGCACGCTTTCGGAACGCATGTTTCCGAACCGTTCATGTGGATGAATTTTGAGAGTAGAAATGTATAACTTACTAATGTAAGCTTTAATCATTAATAACAATTCTATTTAATTATTATTACAACTATCTTTTACATTAATGCATAACAATCGGATGGCTTGTTGTTAAACGTCTTTATGCAAATACTATGAAACTGAATACACGTGCATGAAAAGCTGGCTTTATTCTAAATTACCTCTTATAATCTTTTCCTTTGTGTTAGAAGAATTAAATATATTATACGAAGTAAGATATACTCATCAAAATAAATAAAATATATAAAGATACAATGTCGTTGTGTCAGTATTTGAGTGATAATGATCAATGGAGGATTGATAAAGTATTGAAAGTCAATGAACCGTTATTTGCATGAAACCGACACTTAATATAGTTTGCAACGGTAGAGTTAACTGCTAACCGCTGTAATGAAGCTTCAACATGAACTGGCTTTATTTCACATAAACTTCAAGTAGAGACTTCCCATTTTTTTATTAAATAATAAATAAATTTCGATATACTATATTTAACTCTATTACATTGCAATAAAAACGTAATGATATATCATTGTATAAAACATAGCAAGTGAACCAAAAAACAATAATCATTTTCATCAACATAAAAACCACAAAAGATTGATCTTATCATAAAACATTGTCACGTTCTTAGATAATATTGCTATAGAATATTTATTTATAAATCATTTACATAAAATACCTACAATTTTATTGACCAAAAATCGTATCAATAAAAAGCATTGTTAATTGATGGATTGGAGTTCTATATTCAAGTTCAGTGATTACACATTGTGTGCATAGGAATCATCAGCTAGAAGTATGTTGTACTGAAAAAATAATAATAAACATGATGTATAGTATACTCCTTTACGATATAGGAAACATAAGAAGGTCCAGTTTTTTTTTCTCGAAGACCAGTTATAAAATGTAATAGGTTCCCACAATAAAAGATAACCCTTGCACGATAAAATAACAACAACAAAAAAAATGTTTTAAACAAACAACCAACGTCAATGAACGTAAACGGAATAATGAAAAACGTACATAACTTGCATAATATTTTGGGTGTGGCATTGTAAAAGAAAATTTAATTTTGTTACTCAATTTTTTCCTAATATGTCGTAAGTGAGTTATGACGAACGAGTGGTTTTAGACTTTGAACAAGTGATATTTAAAAAAAACTGTATCGCTTTATAGAATGTCTTTCCAACAACACGCGGTAATAAATAACGCCTTGTCCGAGGTTATTCACGAGCATGATTTCACTCATTTAAAACACTTTATGCGGCTTATTAACGAGCTTAACACTTTCATCAGATTAAAATAAACAATTAAACATATTTACTATACGATGTTTTAGTAGTTTTTAATTATAGGTCTGAAACGATCGTAGTTCGATTATTACTCGAGTGCAGAATCTGTGCTTAAGTACATCGCTTATTCCGAAAGAAAACAAGTGAATTTATACTCAAGCTTGATCTAGAACCAATAAACGTTCCACTAAACTCCCGTTTCAAGTAGAGATCATTGCTTGAACGTCATTACCGAATAGAGACCATAATAATAGAATAAGGATAACTATAGTAAGTTATAGATATATTAATGTATGGAAATTTCCAGAAGAAATACTATGCAATCATAATTGTGACAACTTAAGGCGTAGTACTAAACACATTAAATATAATCAAAGTGCATTGACCCCGTTCATAAAGCACTTTTCTTTATAAGACTACTTTTAAAACCATAGATAAAGGATACACAGAACGGCTCAGTTGAAATTACAAAAATAACATATATATTTTTACATTTTTACATCTTTCGCATGACAAATATTTTGTATATTATTTTGGTCATGGGCGTGCCTAATTTATAAGATCCTACACAAATCGAAACATTATTTTTATAAAATTACTTGAATATCAATCATTATACTGCGTACACACACCATATAGGTATGTTAAAAAGTTGTTTCATAACGAATTAAAAAAAATATGTCCCTACTAATATTATAAATGTGAATATGAGTTTGTTTGTTACGTTTTCACGCAACAACTACTTAACCGATCATCATGAAACATTGTACATATATTTTTGGAAGTACTAGAAGTAACATAGGATACTTTTTATTTAAAAAAAAATAATTTATTTTTTGCTATAGTTTCCAATTAACTATAGTTAGTATGATCTCTGATACTTATTTAATGACTTAAATGCGAGCGAAACCGCGGGTAAAAGCTAGTATATAATAAATGACAAAAATTTTGTTTTTATATATATTAACAACAATATATTATAATTGCTATAATATAAATAAACATTACCTACTATAATTTAGATTACAGAAAAGCAAATGATTCGTTTATGGGGCAATGTATACACCTACAATATAACAAGTTGCTTGAATAGTTTATTATAACAAGAAGTAAAACAATAAGATCCCCTATTAACAGAATATTGTTGTTAAGATAACAACCATTGAACCTAATTTACTGAGTCAAATACTAATGTAATTAATTTAAAATGGCATGACAGCAATAGAGTTTTATGAGAAGATACAATGATAAGCTTAATTAGGAAGTGGAACCTAATTATCCAGACCTCATTACAGGACCAATACATAGTTATAATTAACTGTCAGAAGTTTGTGTTGCCATAGTCATAATACCTATGTGGTTACTCTAGCTTGGGTTATTACCATCATAATAATGTTAATGAATATATTAAAATTACGATTACAAGTATTAAAAACATATAGAAAACAACGTACCAGTCTTGGTGCAGAAGAACTCCCTCGCTCGTTCTCTCGCTTCAGTACGAAGGGTAGAGCCCTTCTGTGTTGTTCGAGCCAAACTGCGTCGGGCACGGGCCGGTTCCGTCGACTGTCCCATCTGCCTAAACCTAAAATAGTTAAAATTAAATGATAGCACTAAGGTGCTAAATTAATTATACATTTTTGTTAATACAATAAAAAGAACTACCAGCCTCTAAACGATAATCTCTAATATAATAATTGGATGCTACTCAACCCTTGGGTACAATATCGTATTAAGACTTAAGCAAAAAATATACTCTGCAACAATTTAAAAATAATAATACGTAATAATGTATTGAAACAGAGTATATGAAATAGATTCCAGAATCGATTATCATTCACTAAATTAGTCGTAAAACTAAAACTAACGGGTCATCTCATCTCAAACACTCCCATGTGATTTAATAATTTTATTTTCCGACTTATAAAAAAATTAATTACAATAATTTAATATACAAATATATCTCGAAAGTGGTGTTGCCTTTCGATATTTTGAAACGGTTATTCTTGAAATACGATTCGATTTCAACTAGATACAAACTTGTTACAGATAATTTTTTAAATATCGTTTACTCATATTGGATGTAGGTATTACATTGAATCGCAATAAGATCGAATTGAATTCCAACAATGACCAAAAACGTTTAATTTTAAAACATAATAAAAACTATTTTACAGTTTCATTTTAAAAGTATAAGAATAAATATTTTTTAGCAATAAAAAGAATTTTTAGCCGATACATTTAAGAAATTTCAAATTGATTATAGACTAGATTTTGACTGGTTATATAATTTTTAAATTAACATTTTACTTTGTACAGTTAATCAATATAATATTTAAAAAATCGTAAATTGACGAAATTGCATCGAAAAATAGAACCACTTCGCTTACATCACGTAAACCAAACTATGTGCTATATATTTGCGAGAGTATATTGCAAAAACTAGATAAGCATTCAAATATTAACAAAATTCAATTTCAAATATTTTTTACTTCAAAACAGAAGCTTCTTTAAAGAAGAATTTATCCCTCGAACAAGACAACGTATTTTTTTTTATATACTCAAATGTGTGGGTAAAATATATACAACTCTTGCATAAATATATAATTTAAAATATGAATCTTTGGACACAAAGATCTCAAATGTAACGCATGCAAACTCAAGCTTACTTTAAAAATACCGCCCAAACTTTCATTAATAGAAAAAAATACTTAATCCATTTTAGCAATAAACTCTCGATAAATAAAATATAAAGTTAAAAAAAAATGAAATCGAACAACCTGTATTAATAAATGTATAGAATAAGACAAACAAAACCTTTGTAACAAACACTACATAAATATTGCTCTGTGTGTGTATATAAATATAAAAACCTGTTTGTTTGTATATTGTATAATGTAAAATTAAAACTTTTAAGATAATGGATGCTCGGATTGAGGCTACAAGCGCGACTCATGAGCAATCGGACATCGTTTAACTTCTAACATAAACGTATAATAGCTGCACCAGACGAAGCGAATTTATAGAAATCTCATTACAAAATATAGCCTCACAAATTTTATCAGATATTGTTCTTCCAATTGAATCGCTCATTATGCACTAATATAACGAAATTTATTGGTTTATGTATACAGGGTGAAAAATTAATGTCACCTAATTGACTTATTCCAAAAAATCACTATTTGTACGAATAAATATCGTCTTATTTGCATGAACATGAGCAAAGAATCAAAAAATGAAACGAATCCGAACACTAATTACAAAGGCGGACTTTATAAAGAAACGCGAGTCAAAAAAAGGCACCAAATGCCCGTATTAATTTTTCACTCCGTACATTGTTTTACGAATACAAATTCTCATACGAAGCTAGCAGTGTATGTTAAATGTTCTCAAACCGAACAAAATAGGCGCGAATCCGACAAAATACAAAATAGTTACCCCCTTGTAATTAATTAGATAAACTTACATATAAATATTGCATTTTAGTAAAGCCTCGTATAGGATTGCATAATTCAAGCAACAATAACATATTGCCCTTCATAATATACATATATAAATATTAAAATTAAATGCAAAAATATAATTTAGAGATCTTCCTTTTTATAATAAATATATGTTATGAGATCACTCCAATATTCAGGAAATTATTATATTTTTTTCACAACCCTATATAAACTAAGACGTTGTTAAATATAACGCTGGTTCTCTAACATATTCGCCAAACCTATTGGGACTAATGACTAGATTTAGAAATTTAATTTAATGGCAAGCGTTATTTATTAAATGTATAATTAATATAATTCCTGGAATATGAACATGGCAATCACCTACACTAAATCATTTCAAAAGTATATAAAAAAAGATTAATCAATTCTATATTAATCTATATGAATAGAATAAACACTGGAGAAAAGCCATATGAAAAAATGGCATATAGTATAACGTTCATTAATTTATTTTTTACAATTATCGACCGAGAGCCGTCCAATCATTCAATAATAACATTCTGTTCTGATAAAAACTATTGTGCATGTATAAAAATATCACTATTGTCGTTCGTAAATACGGAGATGTGCGAACTCACGAAACTTAAAACAATCAGTCCCATTGGGGTCTTTCATCATGACATTAATATAAAAATTATACTCTTTATGAAAATACATCATACTTTGTAATCTATATAATCTATCATCTGACAGGATGAAGGACCCAAATGTATAACATGTGTAATATGTAACCTGTAAATAACTATTTATGTAAAATGAGCACCGGGAGCAACAAATGCTATAACAACGATCAGTCTATTGTCAGAAAATGAAGGTACTTAATTAAATATATTTATCGGGACATTGTTTATTTGACCTCAACAACATGAATTTTATCTAAAATGGAGAACGAGCGAGTCTAATTGCATAGGACGCACCCCCCATTAGATAAATGTGAGTGTTAGCGACCATGCAGGCGTATCAGTTTTATGTCATGTATAGCCATTTATAGGTTCAAATAAGTCAATGCTCTGTCGAGCGGAAGGCACACAATAAGCAGATGGGTGACGGTCAGACGGTAAAGGTGAATCTAGAGACAGTCTTTGAAGTCGGCGAGCGTCCGCGGGTGCGGTCCAGGCTCGTGTCGCGAGTGGTTCGGGTGTTGTGCCAGCGTGTGTCGACGCAGGTACAGCGGCGTCTTGAAGCTGCGGTTGCAGAGGCGGCAAACGGCGGGCTGTGCCTCGTGGATGAGGCGCACGTGCTGGCGCAGGTTGGACGCGTTGGAGTAGCGGCGGCCGCAGCGCGCACAACGCACGCCGCCCGCTGCACAACACACAGTATACAGCCGCCGAGCCGACCCGCCGCGCCGGCCGACTCCGCGCGCGCTATACGCTAAGACGTACTAACTAAGTGCATATTTACCTTCTAACTGATCGTCACGTAGCTCCCCACCGAGTCCGGCCATCGCGTCCATGCCGCCTGTGAACGACCAATACTGTTACATACCGATCCCGTCTATGCGTATTATCCATTCATTCCTTTTTTCACTCACCATGTAAAGCTGCGAACGGGTTCGCCAACGCGCTGTTTTCGTAGTACATCTGTGGAAATGGCGAGCGCTCGTCGTCGCTGGCATCCTGTTCCATGACTTCCATTTTTGGTTCTACTATTTCACTTTTCAATTCATCTTGACACTTGTCAGTCCTCTCGGACTCGGGTTCCATCAAACTCTCTCCCTCTTCATTTTTCACATCTGGAGTTTCGAGATCAGTTTTCACCCTAATAGAGGGATAATTGCTTTCGCTATAGTCATCATTATTAGGCCTCGTTTGACTAGACGTTTGAATAGGAGCTTCTTCATTGAGATTATTTCTGGCAACATCGGGAGAATTCCTATTAGAGCGTCGGTTTGCGCCCTTTTCTTGTTCATCGGCAGAAGGCGACTCGACATTTTGGTTCACGGCTTTGGAAGAGGAGGTAGACTGTGACGGTTTAGCACTGAGCAAATTGCGTAATTGGGAAGGAGGGGACTTGCGGTTAGATTTCTGAAATTAAAAAGTAATCTTAAGAATTTATTTTCCATTCCCGCTCTGAAAATCATTCTTTAAAGAGCATACCTTATCGTTATGTTGCGAGCAGTCTGTGAGACCGCGTATCTGCAACGCATCGGCAGTGCGTAGGAACGCTGTAAGCTGCGCCTGCGCTATGTTCACCTGCCCTGCGTACATGAACTGTAACAGCGCACGTATATGTGCCACCTCACAGTCCCGCATGAATATTATAGGATGTGGGCATGGGTTGTTCTGGAACAAAATAAGCCTTAATGATACTACATTCTTATACCTTTATAGCTAAGGCCAGGTATAAGAAATTAAAATAGATTCACAAGTACATTTCTAAAATCTAAGTAGGTTAAATTATATTAGGAATTAAATTAAAACCTTAGGAAGAATACAGACATGGGCGTAGCCAGCCATGGGCTCAGGGTGGGGCAGCAGTCTAAAATAATATGTAACTATCAAACTATTTACCCCGGTTAATTTTTTTTGTGTCGACTAACGACTGTCAAGTGTGAACTTTTTTACGAATATTAAGTATTGTAGTTAGTACCTAGATAATTAAGTTTTGTAGATTTGATTAGGTACCATACAGGTCAGAGCCAGGAGGGGGCAAGCGCCCCACCCTGCCCCACCCTGGCTACGCCCATGAATACAGATGCATTTTAACACAGGAAAAAATACCCATTTGTAATTAGGAAGACCGCTTGTGTATTGCTTGTTCATTTGTTATAGAAACAAAGAATAATGTTTTGAAAAACAATTGTTTCATTTGGACTTTCCTATAAACAAATTAGTTTGTTGAGGTATATGTAATTAATGAATCACCATTAAGAAATTCACTGGCCACCAATGTTTTGATGCTTTGTCATGGTAATTTCAATTATGATAAAATTAATCTTTTGTTTTCATAAGCACATATTACAAATATACCTACTACTAAAATCAACTCTCTGTAATTGTATGTATTTATTATTGGAGAAGAGTATATATTGCTTTATTTTTGTGTGAGAGTGACAACAGACATCTTAATTTTATATTAATTTTTGGTACTTTTCAATCAAATTCCACACACTTCATCACTAGTACCAATATATTATTAAGAAACGAAGGGTGAATAACTATTACTGCATTTGACCTCTGCCTATCCTAAATACATAGTATTACCAACAAACGAAGGGCAATGCGACTTCATATTATTTAGATTAATGACGCCGTCGCGTTTAATACGACGCGCGTCCGATTTCTTGTGCTATTTCTTCAGCTCCATTTGGTATATTTGTTTTAAACTTCTGAGATATTTTGTATCGATTTAGACTACTAACTAAATTATAGAAGAAGAAGAAAAACAATTTAATTTGGTTATTTTCCACAGAGAACATGAATGATAGTAGATTCTTAATTTAAATACAAAAAATTATTGGTCAGTTAGAGAATGTATTACACCAATAATGTTAACTGGTGGGAATAGAATTGCTCCATTCCATATTTAAATTTAATTTATATGCTTCCTATTAGTCATAATATTATGTAATAACAAATACACAATATCAGGTCTGAAGGCACTAGTTATCTTAGGACAGGGAATCCCTATTGAGGCGATCACAAACTGATTTATGCAGGAAGTAGAATTACAACTAAGTTAGACATAAAATGATTATTATTGTAATATATGTTTCTTGAACTATTGTTTTCTTTTGTGTTACTTTGTCCTATTTAATTATTATTATCATTGGCAAATGAGTGATGAATAAAAGGTATAATTTTAAATTAAAATCTTTAAAGTTTCTTCACACTCCATAGATGAAAAAATTGAAACTATCTTCACTTCTACAACATAAAGGCATTGACAAAAAGAAGCATTACCAATGATTAAACATAAAAGTAAGTGTTAAATAAAGATTGACACTTAACAATTCATAATATTAAATGAATGAATTGTATATTTTAGTATGGAAATTGAAAATAAATATTCATGAAACTGTGGAAAGAATGTGGCCAGCTACTGTATGGTATAATGAAACACATTCCTTTTTTTATAATAGGCATGCTTTAAATAAAAATATATATACTCATTATTCTAAAAGAAATGTGCTTTCGTTTTTATTACAACAAAAATTATTATACATTTATAATCAAGTCTTAAAGCAAGCCAATGTTTTATGGCATTTTGTGGAAAGTTTACAAGAATGCACTTTAAGAATGTAATGAGTGTCTTGAAGTTTCTAAGCATGACATTAAATAGCAGTTTTCTCTTAAATTATTTTTTATTAAATCGTATTTAAAAGATTTGAATTATCAATGAAAAAATAATATTCACCATTTAAAACTTTCAAATAAAATATTTGTTTCGGAAATAATATAAAAAATAAAACAAAATACGAAAAAGACGATTCGTAAATAATTTTAACATTGAGTTACTAATTGCATTAGAAATTATTAAAGTAGATTATAGAGTGCTTTACGAATAAAATGAAATCACGAGTACTTAACCGGAACGCGAGACATGGCATTTGTAAGTAGATCAAGTGTTTTATACATAACAACTTTCACTAAAGTCATTGTAATGGTGACACATCAAAGTGTGGGGAGTGAAAGAGGACTTACTTTGAACAATTCCTTGAAATAAGGACTACAGGCAGACAGCACCACTTTGTGGGCTTCTAGCCTGTGTCCGTCGCAGGCCAGGGTGACGTCCACGAAGTCCTCATCATCGCGAAGCGCCTCGAATTGTGAAGTTATATTTGCTTGAAAATTGTTCCATCTCAAACAGAATTGCTGGTCGCCACCCAGTTCTGATCCTTCCATTACTTATATACATAACTTGATATCCCTGCTCATTTAATTGCTTGATAAGAATAATTAAATATTGAAAAATAAATATATCACAGTAACTTGCAATTTCAGTCGCCGTCTGGCCGAAAATCTTATGAAAGAAAACAATCAATAAAATCTCGTACCAATATAAGAAAAATAAAACTTTTTAATTTGTCATTTGCTGATGAGTACATTCACTTTTTAACGTTCCATTTTATCTAATATTGCTTTCATAAGATTTTTAATAAACTACAACTTCTTATATTGTATATATATTTGTAATAGAATTATTTTAATAGTTTCAATATTTAAAATGTTAATTTAAATAAAAATATTATTTATAAATGCGTCAAAGGATCACCCACACTCTCAACACATTGCTTGTATCGGAACCAATTGCTGTTTTGTCTATGGTACTGTCAAATAATGACGATTGACGACGATGACAAGAGTGAGATAGCAAGGAGGGGGACTGGGGAGTAATGAGAGTATTCAGTCGCTGTTAAATGATTTATTTCAGATTTAGTATTTCTTAGTTATTTTAATATGGTAAATGCTTAGTGTTGCGTAAAAACTACCAACATATAAAACTTATGCTATTAAATGATTATAATTATAATATGACAAACATTTTATATACAACCATAGAGACTGAATAGTTTAAAATTGATCTAAAAACTACAATGCCTGCTCTCCTTCTATCATTTCCTTCAGATTCAATAATTCAAATTGTCCAGCGCCTTTTGTTTCTGTTCGTATCATTTCGTCTAGAGTTCTAAAATGTCCAGGATCAATAAGAAATATTATATTAGCAGTCCCAGATTCCCAACTTTCTTCTTCAATACTGGTAGCTAATTTAATTGCCTTTTCTCTAGTTTTCTTCGCCTCTTTCCCAGATAATAATATCCTAACCCTCATCTGTGCTCTTTCCAGAGGGATTTCTTTTTTCAATAATTGTATAACATCTAAGGCCTGTTGTTTAGCATTCCTATTTACGTTTACTGAATAATGAATATCCTTCATTGCCTTTTCTATAATAGATACAGGATAAGGTCTCTTTGTTTCTGGATTAATACACTTTTCTGCAACTGTTGTTGCTATATCTTTGAATAAAGAGTCAATTTGTGAATGTCTCTCCTTGTCTGACACCTGCAATTCTCCTTTATCCAATATTTCTTTACAAATCTCAGTCTGATCATCTTTACCAAATACTTTTGCTAAGTCTTCTTTTTTAGCAACTTGACCTTTTGAAACATTTGTAAAAACTGTGTGAGTTTGCAGAACTTCATCTATGTCTGTTTCCCTGAAAAATATATACATGTATAAATAAGATGGATAAGTATTGAGCAAATAAATTATGTTATTTGATGCTTACACTTTATTCCTCCATGACACCACTTTATTTTTGTAACAAGCAATTTCATATCTCTTTCCTCCTTTTTTTAATCTTACTATTGCTACATTTGTTAATCGTATTTGATTAGTAGGTGTAAATATTTTAGACATTATTTCTTTATGTAGGTATTAAGTATTACGCACTTAAAAATTCCAAACCGTCTATAATATTTACTTTTATTCTTCTTTTTTGGCTTTAAATGTCCTCAGATATCTCAAAAGAAGTCAGATTTTTTTCAACCAAAGTAATTAAACAATTTATTCTATAATTACAGTTGATATTCTTATTATTTTTGTTAAACTGAGAATACACTGGCGGTCATTGCCCATTGACAATTATTTTTAGATAGATACTAGATAGGCCAATATAAATCTTACCCACATCTTTTCGTTACTAACTAAAATGTATTTGTTTTTAACAAATGAATAGATGCCGTGAACCGAATTTAACACAATCTCAATTAATGTAACTTTATATTCTGGATCCAATTATTATAGTGAATGTACATAAGTTTGAAGGATTTAAAATACGATGTCTCTGCCTCCCAATAATTGTTTAAAAAATCTACACGACGTGTGTATCGCTGTCGTATGGGCCGAGTTATTTATTAGTCATATTTGTTTGCTATTTTGCAATTTCTGAGAAGGTTTTATGTGATTCGTTACAAATATGGCAGATATAGTAGATGTTTACAATGCCGAAAAGGAAACACCGATAAAACGGCGACAACTGCCACTGCATGTCCACGAAAGTCTCACCGTAAGTAGTTCACAACGATTTACGCTGTGACATTCAATAAGAACTTATGCATAATTTGGATTAACTTTACTATTTTGGGGATAAATATTTCGATTGGGAAACACGATGAAATGATGTATTGTTGAAAATCGTTGTGTGTTGACGTTGTGACGTCTTGATATAGGTTGACCTTATCAACATGAACCTCAGATATTCTATATTATTATCTCCACATGCATTTGCTTCTTTCCGCAGATGGTGATGGATTTGAATCCAGTGGGGCTTGTCTGTGATAATCCACAAGTAAAAGGTCGCGATATTGATGATTTTATGATCAAGTACAAATGTCTCAACGCTGATGAGTTGAAAGATGCATGCACTGTTGATGCTAATGATGTTTTCAATGTATTGAATCAAACCATTCCTTGTGTTGGCTGTAGAAGAAGGTACCTTCAAATTATCAATAAATAAAGTATCTCAGGTTTCAAAGTCTGTTCAAAACCTCGGAAAAAAATAATATTCTTATCTTAACATTTTCAGTGTGGAACGTTTGTTTTATCAGTTGTGCAAATCTGGACATCCAACTCTGGATCCATTAGTATTTAAATCGAATAACACAATTCATATCAGAGATGACAAGACAAATCCATTTTCTTTGGGAACATTATTGAGTGGTCATAGGTAAATTTTATTAAATTTAAAATGACTGTTTTATCATAATCTGTGACTGCTACTTGCTTATAGATGGTAGGCATTCTACATATTGACAATAGTTTAAACCTGGATGTCACTATTGGCTGGGGTGTAAGCCTCAGATCATTAGCTTTTCCTTTGAGCTTCCTGGTTAAATATAAATTGTTCTATTGATATATATGTTATTAATATTATTTTTAGTGCTGGTATTAAATTAATAGTACCTGGTCAGAGTCGTTGGAAGAAGTCCCAGCGATGTGCATTACATTCTTTGGAGGCTGGTTGCACCGGAGGCCTGGGGTTGATACGTACTTGGGCTGGTTCTTGGGGAGCTCGGCCGGCATGGAGGGTTGCTTGGGAGTGCATGCGTGCTCCAGCCAGAGCTCACATTACTCTCATCCAATACAGCACACTTCATGACACACTCCATTCTTATCTTAAGAAGCATCGCTTTTGTATTGATTGTAAAACAAAGGTAAGCAATTAATTTTTGAATGATTTCTTAAAATTGTGGTAACAAATATTCCATAATATACTTAGCTTCTGATTTAAGCAAGGCTTTTATACACAAGTGTGACAGTTTTTGGTAACCAATTCAATTATTTTTTGTAATACATTTTGTGGCCTATTAATAATAATTATTAGATATGCTTTTAAAGATGCCTAACATCATAATAAATATTGTGTTGTATATTATTTTTAACTATGAGTTTTTCACTAAAATAATTGTTTTTATAGGTACTTCGTGCATGTCTGCTTCTTGTCGATGAGAAAGTTCCGGAGAAGGAGAAAGGGTTTATTCCAGCCTTGTACAATGGCATCAAATGTTGTTATTCAGACAAACATCTACACTTGCAACCAAAAACTGATTATATTAGTCAGCTCATTGGCAGAGCTGAGCCGGATCTGCTTGGTAGTCATCGTGAAAGACATGCTAAAACTATGGAGATTGCACAAGAAGAGGTACTAACCCATATTTGTTTCTATGAAATCTCTGAAAGGCATTCATAAGTAATGTAGTTATTGGCTTGCTATGAAAACAGTTTAGGCATATAACATTAAGCCTCTCATGTTAAATGACTCAATCAATGATTTAAATCCTAGTATACTTATGTGTTTCTTATATTTTCAGGTATTAATCTGTCTCGGCATATGTATGTATGAGCGATTGCAGCGTATCTCCAACCGCATGCGCGAAGAGGAGAACATGTGTCAAACTTTGGCTGCGGTTAGTGTTGAAGCACTTTATCGCAAATTTGAAACAACATTGGAACAGAGGCGCGGCGTCTCCAAATTACAGTTACTGTATGACGAACTAGCGCAGGAAGAGATAACAAGACAACAACGCAAAGAACAAAAGAAACTCAAAAAACGCAGGAAGAAAGAACGTTTGGCTGTTGAAAATAAATGCAAGGTAAATGAAATAATAATGAAATACAATAAAAAAAAGTCTAAACTAATATTGAAAACATTTGCTGAATTTCCTTTGTATTCCAGGAACAAGATTCTGAAGAACCTGAAGACAAATGTTCATGCGAAGAATGTTCAGAGGAAAGGGACACACCAACAGAATTGCTATCAACCAGAGATTGTGCTGCTTGCAGTGGCGAGTGTAATTGTTGTCACGAGATTAAGAATACAAGGAAACTAACAAAAACTGGCAGCTTATCACCAAATGACCATTCGCAAGACTGTGGATATTCATCAGGAAACAATGGCGGTTGTTGTGAGACCATGTCTGGCTGTTCATCACTCATGAGCTCTCCAGAAGGGTCGGAAGTGGCTTGCTCAGATGGATTCTGCAATCATGAAAGGGGGGACTATTCAGACACTTCTAAACCTTGCAAACATGCTGCTGGCTTCACACTAACATTACAGGAGATGCTAATGGTAAGTAATGTCTGGTCACCAGATTGAAAATAGGTATATTGTGATAGTTCAATTGTATGAGAGGATGGATGGAAGAAGGTTGATGAAGGGGGCGCCCTCAAGCGACGTGTATGATGATGAGAGGGTGTGATAGAGGCGATAGTGGTATAGAGAGAGGGTTTGCTAGCGTTCTATGGTCTCTGACTTTCTCGAAAGCGACACATGCGTGAGCTAAATAAGGATAATGCTATTTGCAGGGTATTAGATATATGCATAATAACTTTTTTCCATGTGGTGAAGACTTAATGCTCCACAGTTGGGCAAAGGCCTCTGTTCCCAATTCCCATTAGTCAATCAAAACATCTTTCAGGATACTGGCTCCACAGATGATGAGGAAGACACAAGTTATATCCCAATAGAAGAGATATTAGAGTTCAAATCTCGAGGGAATGTGACAGAAAAACGGGAAGAATTACGCCAGAATTTGCGACAAAGATTTGCACAGCTTTGCGTGAATGTTCCACCAGTAAGTAACAGCAAACCACAAAAGCAAAGTGTATAAACAACCATAGATGATAACTGTACTAGACTAGATACTGTTCAACCTTGAAACAATCAGTTAACTGGCACACTTGTGCCACAATAGATAACAATGTTTTGTTAAATAATAATATTTTTGTCATATTTTCTACGGCACTCATAAGGATAACTTGTATAAAGTCGTAGAAAGCTTAAGCGATCATATCATACATAACTAGATGAAGGCAGTGGTAATGCAGTATCAAGTCGAAGTATAAATCGTCTTATTCAATATTGTTATTAATGGCACTTCACTTTGTAGCACGAATGCTCTGAATAAAATTGTCATAAAATTTATATGTAATAGTGTTTAAGCTTCTATGTATTCTTAGAATTAAGAACTATAGTAAAGGATATTTTCATCTTTGTTTATTATTGCTAAACAATAGAATAGTAAATAGATATCAAACTCACTAAAACTGTATTTTATAGAAATACATGGAATATTGAGTTTGTGTAGTGTCACATTGACGTACAATTTGCAAGAAAGAGTGTCAGTGTACTTGTGCATCTCTTTCTCCCGATTTGATTGATAAGCTATATTTGTCGCATTCAGTGAAGTGCCATCAATGTCTACAATGTTACAGTTTAATTCTTTCGTGTTTAAGTTGTTGAAAAGACAGAAGGTGCTTCAGTATATTGATTTGATTAGAGTGAAAGGGCTTGATACTATTTGTTTCAATATTATGCCTGTATGTTTATTAAGTGAGCACCTAGAATATGAATCAAAATAAAGGAAGAATGCTTATGTAAAAATTTATTCAAATAATAGTTGAGTCAATTTTATAAATTTTTGTTTCCCTTTAAAACAATCTTATATAATTTGTAATAAATATGTTCATATTATCACAGCACTGAGTAGTTTTCTGAAGTACATTTTACTTTGATATAATTACTTTAGTCATGTACGTGTTTATTGAGTTGAGCCACCAATCAATCAAACTTATGTGAAATTCCATGTTAAGTGTAGGTAAAGAACTGGATATGAGCCAGCATTATAATTAAACATTTACTATAAAGTGTTAGAAACGTATTTAGTAGACCATTGTTCAGTATGCTTTGTGATTTAATGGTACACAATATATATTGCTGTGGCTTGTTGGAAATTGCTATTGGGAGTTACCTAGTTATGTCATTGTTATTTCAAAACAATTTGTAACTCAGTTTCAAATAAATATTAAATACAATTTATACTAGTTTTATTTATTAAACATTATTTTAAAATATAATCCATGTCTTTATTATTAATATATTAAATCATAACAGTCTTAAATGTTTGTTGTTTCAGACTTGACTAAAACATAACGTAGCATTTGTTCCCCCAAATCCAAATGAATTTTTCAATGCAATTCTGTTACTATTTCTCCAAGGTGCAGATGTGTTTGTAACATAATTCAAATCATCAGCAGGTTCTTCTAAATTCAATGTTGGAGGTAAGACTCCATGATGGCAAGCTAAGACAGTAAATACAGCCTCTAAGTTACCTGCAGCACCTAACAGGTGGCCATGGGCACCTTTAGTTGAAGATACAGATAAATTCAAACTATGTGTACCAAATAATTTCTTTATAGCTGTTGACTCAATCTCATCTCCCATAGGAGTAGAGGTTGCATGAGCATTTATATATGTTACACACTCTTTCTTAACATTTGCATCTTTCAATGCTCTCGCCATAGATAGTACAGCCCCACTACCATCTTCCCTAGGTGATGTGATATGTGATGCATCACCTGATAACCCATAGCCAAGGATTTCAGCATACATATTTGCTCGCCTCTTTATGGCATGTTCATACTCTTCTAATATCAAGACAGCTGCACCTTCACCCATTACAAATCCATCTCTCTTTTTGTCAAATGGTCTAGAGGCCTTTTCAGGTGTATCATTAAATGTTGTACTAAGTGCTCTTAATCTACAAAATCCTGCTATTGAGAGTGGATTTATACAAGATTCAGCTCCACCACACACCATCACCTCAGCATCTCCATTTTTAATAAATCTAAAAGCATCCCCAATAGAATGAGCCCCAGTAGCACAGGCCGTCGACACTGTATGAATTGGACCTCTGAGACCATATTTGATACTGATATGTCCAGCTGTCATATTTGGTAATATTCTTGGAACAAAAAATGGACTTACTTTGTTGTATCCAATCTTTAAAGCATCATTTGTCAGACATATATCTTGAAGATCTACCATTCCTACGCCTAGGGTTACTCCTGTGTACTCTTTTTCATGATCTGTATGGGGAAACCAGTTTGCATCTCTCAAAGCTTCATCTGCTGCTACTAGTGCCAAAGCTGTTGCTGGTGACATAGTCCTCAAGTCTGACTTTGAAGGACCATGTCTTAAGTTATTGTTGCCTTTAGGTACTAGTCCGGCTATTCTGCATGGTAAATTTGAATATTGTTCCCCTTGTAGCGGGACTATACCACAACCACCCATTATTAATTTCTCCCACGCCAATTGACATCCAACACCAAGAGGACTCACTACACCCAGTCCTGTTACAACAACTCTTCTTTTAGTGACTGAATGAGAAAATTTTAATACCTGTTGATGCATTTTGGAAGCCTTTTAACTTAATAATTATTAATAAAAACAATGTTCCAGATACCTACATGTTTATATTTAATCTAGAAAATCGACTACGTAAATCTCCGAAGAAATAAAAAAAAAACAAAATTAAACTATAACAAAGTGTTAAAAACAAATTTCACCCATGTCCGCAAAATTTGACAATATTATTTTTAAAAAGAATAAATAAAATACCAGCGTAATAATACTTTTGAATAGTATATTTTTATATGGCAATGCTGAAATATTTTCACTTTGTCTGTGGTTTTGGTCGTCGGCGGGTGTGTTTGTTTATTTACAATTGCGAAGTATTCCCGTTCAAATGCGAAGTTTATTAGTTGCTTAATGAATACATTGAATCGTAATATGACTCATAATAAATACACTTTGTATTTTTCTCTTTTAATCGGCGTAATAGCCTACCTTATAGTTAACAATATCAGTACAATTTATAAATTACTAATAAAGACAGACTTAAAGAGCGATTTATTAAAAAAGAATATATACACCACAGATACATTGGCAAAATTTAATGGTGTAGATAGTAAAGAATTATATTTAGCCCTTTTAGGCAAAGTTTTTGATGTTTCTAAAGGGAAGAAACACTATGAAAAAGGATCTGGGTATTACTATTTTATTGGTATATTTTTTAAAACATTTAACATGTACAGATGCTTAACAATTTCATAAGTAATATGATTCGGTTCTCTTTTAGGCAAAGATGGCTCAAGAGCCTTCATAACAGGGAATTTTTCTGATGAAAGTGAACAAAAGGATCATGTGATCGATTTACCATGTAATGATTTGTTTTCATTGAAAAACTGGATGGATACATATAAAACAAGATATGTCTATAAAGGTATTCTACTAATGTATAGTGTTCAAGAATTCTTATTAGAATTTATGTACTATCATATACATTATACAGGTAAATTAATTGGGAGATATTTTAATACAAATGGGGAAGCAACACCATATAAAAAACAATTAAATGACAAATTAAAACAGTGCAATTTAGAGAAGAAAACACAAGAAGAATTTAAAATAAAATATCCACCATGTAACATGGAATGGTCTGCAGAAACTGGCAGCCGGGTGTGGTGTTCACAGAATAGGTATTAACATCTGAAATACTGCATACGATGAATACACATACATAAATATGCCCAAATAAGGAGACTCTGTGTTGAGCAATGGAGACCAACACAAACTTATAGATATATGGCCATACTCCAGGCCTATGACAAATCTGCACTTTGTAATATTATCCTATTTATATCTTGTTGATAAATATGAGCATGGAAATGAAACTGACTTTCCATAACAAACTAGTACACGAACCTTATGCCACAATCTATTTATTTATGAATAGCCATCTATGGTGACCCTAAGGGCCGCTTAACTAAATTATTGAATTAATCGGAGTGATAGTACAATTCAGTATGTAATGTGAATGATAACTCTTATTTGAATATATGGGTGTACATTACTGTTGCAGTGGTGGTGTAGTAAGAGATTGGAGTGGCGTGCCAAGAAAATTCTTCTCCCCGGGAACTTCAGAGCCACAATGTGTCTGTGTTAACTTAATTAAACCTTTCCCCGCAGCACAATTTAAGGAATATGAAAACTGTCTGCCAAACTCTGCATCTTGTAAAACATAATATTCTAAGTGTTTAGTATTTTTTATTATTAATTATTAAGAATTAAATGTAAGACTTTTGATTATTATAAGTGTATTATTTCTAATTAACACTTTAAAACTTATGCTACGTGCATAAACCACTTATAAAATACTGAATATCACGATATAATATAAATTAAGTAAACTCATCACCCCTTGTGTTCATTCATTTCTGTCTGAATTCACTCGTCCAAGTCTAAATGCCCAATTGTTTCGAGCACTACTTCCATTGGTATTTTCTTTCTATTAATATACTTGTTACCAAAAAGCTTCTTGATCTTTGCTCTTCGCTTCCTTAACTTCTCCTTTGTGTATTGACTGCCCAAGGGGAATGTTAACACTCTTTTAAGTTTTCTGCCACCTATAAATGTTACTGTTTCATTTTCACTCATTGTCTCCTCGTAAATAGTCTCCAATGTTTGTGACGTAGTCTTCACAGTCTTATTTAAATACAAAGCTTCAATTTGCTTTGTATTAGCGCAATCCGGTTGCAAATGTTTTCGTGGCTTCATATTAACTCTTCTGTTCGACTTTTTAGGTTCGTCGATAGCTAACGATTTGCGTTTTCGCAATATACGGCGCGCGGTGGGTTCCGCTATAGAATCGCCAGCCTCTTTGTTTGCATCTGTGACTTCCATTAAATCCAAATTTGCCATTTGTTCCGGCAAATCGGGATCACTATGAAAGAAAATGAGGGTTAATTTCAACTCAAATGATTTACTTTAGATTACAATATTTTGCACTCACTTTGACGACTGCATATTCAAGGTTCTTTCCCTTTAGTATTATAAGAAATAAATAATGGGAAAACGAACCCTTCCGACTCGCCAAGCATACAATCCTCAAAACTGCAACTTAAAAGTCAAAACCGCTCAGAATAATTTTGACATTTATTATACTTGGCCCTGGATGCTCGTTTTTTTAGGCCGGTTACGGTTGGCAATAAAGGCATTTCTTTAAAAAGGGAATAATACTATACATCCAAGTTGTTCTTTACTGTTTCCGATTATTATATTTTGAAAAATCAGTATTTAAGCTATAGAATCGACATCTTACTACCCAATATTTAATTCCATATATCTATAGTTCAAACTTAATTATTTATCGTGAACTATACATATAGAATTACAGAACTTGTTTACACACACTAATATTACTATTAGTTTGGAGTCATGAGCGTAGCCAGCCATGGGCTCAGGGTGCCCAGTAGTCTAAAATAATATGTAACTAGCAAATACCCGCGGTCTTACCGCAGCTAATTTTTTCATACAAAAAGGTTACACACACCCTGTATCTATATGTATAATTCTAATTATCCAAAACAGACAGTTAAGTTTTTTACGTTTGATTAGGTACCTTACAGGTCAGAGCCAGGGTGGGGCAAGGGCCTGCCATGATTAGTCCACAGCATATTCAACAATATATACTTGCATTCGCTACGACTTAAATAAAACAATTTTTTTTTTAACGGTTTATTGTACAAAACAATAATACATTAAAACGTACAGGTATGTTTAAATTTTGGACTCGATTATGTCCCAAACACTGGACAATATCCTCCCCTTATAGACGTCATGTTGCTCGTCGGTGTCAGCACTGATAGACGAAGGTACACTAAGTTCTAGATTAACAAACTATGGATAACATTAGAAATAATTTATAACACTTAAGTATACAGTGTCTATCGTACTGTTTCCGTCGACGGGCACCATGCAGTCTTTAATAATAAAATAACGCAATTTAACAAATCGATTAAATCTCCTAAGCATACTGTATATTATATACACATTATGAACAAGGTGTCCTTTCTGGTGAACTAGCACAGGCGAGCGGCGAGGCTCTGGTCCGCCGCCGCCAGCCGCGCTGATGCGGTCACGGCGACGGACAGAAGCGGGTGAGGAACTAACTTCGGTGGCGTTTACCACTTGTCAACGACCACCTCGTTCGCTGTAAAATAACGAGACTATTTAGCTGGAGCGGCTCGCTGAGAGTATCGGCCGACTTACGTGCTCGAGACTTTACGTAGAGATCACAACCGTGCGACGTTAACATTAATGTATGTAGTTCACTGCGGGATCACAAAACAATGAGTGTTCATGGAATAGGTGCGTGCAGGCGCGTAGATGAATCCGACGTTACAGCTTCCACGTGGGCTGGGCTGGGGGCAGACAGACAGGTTAGCGGGCGCCGTCCATTGGTGCCGCGGGGTGCGGACAGAGGATCGGGGAGCTGTGCAAATTTCTTTTACCAAATTTAATTTAATGTGCCAGTAAACAAATTTTGAATATAATTTTATATGTACTAGTAGGATTATATATTTAAATAATTTTGAAGCTTACTTTGAATGCACGTAGCCAATAGCATTTTGAAGCTTGCAAAAACCTGATTAACATAACCAAACTCACACTGTTAATCACAGCATCCACAGATACTGTTGTGTTGTCGGGAGAATTAATTGTTTTGAATTAATCTAATATATTATGTAGGTGGTACTAGGTGGTTGCTATGTTCATGCCATAGGATATAAACAGGAAGGTAAGGTCGTACAAACATGAACACGGTGGGATCCCTGATTTGAAAATAAATAATTGTACAAATATCTAATATTCTCGACAAGTTTAATTATTGTAAAATGTATAAACATGACTGTACAATAACATAATTATAGTAATAGTTACTTAAATTGGGGCTAATAAATAGGTTTGAGCATACCTGCAGTGTTGCCACGATACTCTTCAACTAATGCCAAATATTCAAAACAATATCTCTAATATTATTTTCCTTTTCAACACTAGTTATTGTTATGTATAAAAATCACACATTCTTACTATAAGAAAAAATATAGCAAAATCAGGTAATCAAATACCATGCAATGCAAAACGTGCACACATCTCATAGGTATTCGGATAAACATAGAGGAATTCTTAACAGATGTAACAAATTTATTTATACAAAAATATTTAAAACATGACTGTAGAAAACCCGTAACCACATATTGATTACAAAGACATTTAATTTAATGTCAATTTTAATAATTACATCTATACAGCAATATCTTTCGTTTATTATTACGCTGGGCATCATTAACATAGTCTGAACTAACATAACTAGCAATTTACGTTCTTTTTTGTTGAAATAACTTGAAATTATAATTTTCCATCTCATGAAAAACATATTCTCAATATAGCAACGAAAACCACTTTAAACCGCGATCTCGTAGTTCCGACTGTTAATTAATAGTGCCCTGCGATTATCACTAATGTTGCAGCATAGCATTATATGTGATAACTCTCAAAACCAGAATATACCTACAGAGTTATCACAAACACACACACACACACGCACACATAAATCCTTCAGTTTTTTAATATAAAAAATGAAGTCAAATGTTTGACTCTATAGCGCTGAGATATGAGAGGCCTTTGTAATAAAATAGATAATATATCTGTCTTTATTACATGGACCTTGGGTTAGAAATTTTGTATTGCGTAATGATAGAGTTTAGAAAATATAAAATGCACAAAGGAATGTTAGGTAAGCGACCACAGGTGATAGGACAGTATTTTTGATAAATCTTGTAGAGATTGTCGAGTTAACGAAACTATAACCATTTTCCCTATTTGATTACTTACAATAAATTATAATAATCTAAGAATTTAGAGAATGATGTTTCCCTCCAATAAGGTAGGGAAGTGCGAGTCGATCGAAACATGGAGCGTGAATACAGAAACTTATCACCTAATATACATATACAGCCAATAGGATAATTGTTAACCTTTTGGGTGTCTCATATAAGATGTTCACAGCCACTTCACACTCTAATTTAATGAATAATCTTTTAAAATGCGGATGTTACAACACATCGTTATAATACAAGAGCTCCAAATAATTATTGTCTCGCACATAAACACAGTAGGACGCGACCGACAAACATTTAGACAATCACTTATCTATATTAGCACACCAAGTCCGATCGCCGGGTCCACTGCACTAAGGAGTCACTCCACACTGCGTTTCGGGATTAGCAAACTGTTAGATCTCAAAACTGTGGTGAGCGAACTCATAGTCTATGTTTCCACAGTAGAATTGGCCGCGCTATCCGTTCGCGATATATGAAATAAAGTCCCAACATAAAGCAGTCTCGCCGCGAACGGAACGCGCGTAATTCGGAGGGTATTAAGGGCCTATAGGGGTCCGTAGAGGATGATGCCGAAGAAGACGGCCCACATGAGCACGATCCATTGCATGCCTTTCAGCCAGTTCCTCTCACCGTCAGAGATCTTGCGCGCCACGAACTTGAGCACCTCATCCAGCAACACCACTGGCACACTGAACTTCATAACCGTCACCCACTCGTCTATTGATAGCGGCGTCACTTGGAACACGGCCTGGAATGACACTAGTTACTCGACACTGCGACACGCTACGATTCGCGAATGTTGCTATGTACTCACCGACAAGACTTCCACATAGAGGATAACAAAGTGAAGAGTGAAGGAGAGGGCCATGGAGCCAATGAGCCACAAGTTGGACCACGGCGGCATTGAGACGAGCGACTGGTTTTCTGATAGACTGTTCATAGCATTCAACATCTCAATTGTGACGAGTACTGACAAAGCCATGGTCATGGGATGAGGGTCGGTGAAAATCTTGCAATCAACACCCTTGAATTCGTCACCACCTCCAAGACATGCCAAGTGGTGAGTGAGTTGCCAGTAAGACATTTGAGGTCCATAGGGAGAGTACATGAACCACCAGGAAGCGGCACCGACAGTGGCTGCGCCTACATAACCACCAATAGCCATGTACCTGAAATGGTATGGATGTTTAGTGGGTAGATTCAAAAAAGTTAAATCTAATCTAATGAAAACTCTCTACTAATAAGTACCTGAAGAACAGCCATCCAGAGATGAGACCTTCGTCAGCTTTGCGGGGAGGTTTGTCCATAATGTCGAGATCAGGCGGGTTGAAGCCGAGGGCGGTAGCGGGGAGACCGTCAGTTACCAAGTTGACCCACAAAAGTTGTACAGGGATCAAAGCCTCGGGTAAGCCAAGAGCAGCAGTGAGGAAAATAGACACTACTTCACCAATATTGGAAGAGATCAAATAACGGATGAACTGTTTCATGTTGTTGTAGATGGCACGACCTGTAATTGTAATGAGGCAAGGTATGTGTAAATGTTTTAAACAAAACATTACCGGTATAAATATATAACACAATATGTACAAACCTTCCTCAACGGCAGCTACAATTGATGAGAAGTTATCATCAGCCAACACCATCTCAGCCGCAGACTTAGCGACAGCAGTTCCAGAGCCCATAGCAATGCCAATTTCGGCTTTCTTAAGAGCGGGAGCGTCATTCACACCATCACCAGTCTGAAAAAAAAACATAGTTCATTGCTATCATCAATGTCTGTCTGAGCTTTCAAATATAAGCTAAAACTAAAACATTCCTTTTTTGTTTATGTAATAGGTGGGCGGGAACATAACAAAGACGAAACCCATATTATTTTTTTCATTATATATTATTTAATCATGGGTAATAGATATTACATAAAAACTAAACGTAGTATGCTATAAATGCGATAAATACGAGTTTATTATCATTTCAGAAACATTAATAGCATTTAACGAGATAAATCCACAGCTAAGAGGAGCGCAGTATATAAACAGTGGCAAAGAAAGATGTTTAACGTAAACAATTTGTAATCTACTCACACCAATACCCAATCTAAACATCAAATAATAGTTTAACAGGCAATTCTACATTCAATATCATATTTTGTGTTTGTTTTGAGATAATACATTTGAAACGGAACATTATATTTGCAATGATTAAATATATATATTACGTATTAAATAAAATATATTTAGTTTTGCAGCTCACCATAGCAGAAATCTCGTTCATGCTTTGCAAATATTCAACAATCTTTGATTTATGGGCGGGCTCTACACGGGAGAAGAGGCGAGCCTTAGCGCAAGCGGCGCGTTGTTCAGAGACGGGCAGGTCATCAAACTCGCGACCAGAGTAAGATTTACCAACAGTGTCTTCATCTTCAGTGAATACGCCGATACGCCTGAAAACAAAGAAACGTATAAATACTACACATCGTACAGTGATTGTAAAGATCAAATTATAAAGTAATACTGACCTACAAATAGCTTCAGCAGTAGATTTGTTGTCACCTGTGATGACAATAACTCGGATACCAGCAGCACGGCAACGGACAATAGAGTCGAATACTTCTTTACGGGGTGGATCCAACATGCCCACGACACCAACGAAGGTAAGGTTGACTTCGTATGTGTAGAATTTGGAAGAGTCTCCGAGATCCATTTCATCAGGCTTCATTGGGCTGTCAGCGGTAGCAAGCGCTAAGCAACGCAGGGTATCGCGGCCAGTACCATATTGGCGAGTAAGATCCAAGATGCGGCTCTTGAGAGTGGAGTTAAGAGGTACTTTCGTGGTTCCAACACGTGCATGCGTGCAACGTTCGAGCACTCCTTCGGGTGCACCCTTAACAAACAATTTGGGTCCATTTCCAAGACGAGAGGGTTTAAGAGGTGTGCAATAGGTGGACATGGATTTCCTGTCACGAGAGAATTCGAGGGTGAATTCCTTCTTCCATTTAGTTTCAATTTCCTGGCGAACGACAATAGCGGTGGAGCGGCGATCAAGACCAGTCTTAGGAACACCGAAGGGATTCATCTTTTCCGCGAGGACAATGAGAGCGGTTTCAGTGGCTTCACCGACCTTCTCGAAAGCCTGTTTGAATTCATTAAAATCGATAGCGGAGTCGTTACACATAACGCAAATTGTTCCCAGTTCGTGAAGAGCGTCGAATTCAGAAGCCTTAATTTTTTGTCCTTTCAAGTAGACATCGCCAATGGGTTCGTATGTGGAGCCAGTGATTTCGAATTCTAAGAAATTGCTGTCGTTTCCTTCAGCCTTCTCAAAAATGAACATGCGGGATACGGACATTTGGTTAGTGGTCAACGTGCCAGTTTTGTCTGAGCAAATCACAGATGTGCAGCCAAGGGTTTCAACAGAGGGCAGAGATCTAACAATAGCATTCTTCTTGGCCATGCGTCTGGTACCTAAAGCGAGACAAGTGGTAATGACAGCGGGTAAGCCTTCTGGAATGGCAGCGACAGCCAAAGCGACAGCGATTTTGAAGTAATATACGGCTCCTTTGATCCAACTGCCACCATGGGCGGGGTCGTTGAAGTGTCCAATGTTGATGGCCCACACAGCCACGCAAATAACGGAAATGACTTTAGACAACTGTTCACCGAACTCGTCGAGTTTCTGTTGAAGGGGTGTCTTGATTTCTTCAGTCTCAGACATTTCGGTACGGATTTTACCGATGGCAGTGTTGAGGCCAGTGCCGATGACGATGCCGCGAGCTTTGCCAGAGGCGACATTGGTACCGGAGAAGAGAATGTTCTTTTTGTCCTGGTTGACAGCGCGAGGGTCGGGAATGGCGTCAGTGTGTTTGATGACTGAGACAGACTCTCCGGTTAAGATAGACTGATCAATACGGATAGTGGTGGAATAAACTTTGATCAGACGGATATCGGCGGGAATCTTGTCACCAACAGAGACCTCGACGATGTCGCCGGGCACAATCTCTTTGGCTCGGATCTTTTGTACGCCGGATTTGTCTCCTCTGACTACTTTACCCATTTCCGGTTCGTATTCTTTTAAAGCTTCTATGGCGGATTCCGCATTTCTTTCCTGCAGACGTTCAAAATCATATTATTGTATCAGACAAACAAATCGTATTGCAAAATTAATATTGCAATACAGTACTAATTTATATATCGTACCTGCCATACTCCTACTACAGCATTAGCGATAAGAATTAATAAAATTACGAAAGGTTCCACGAAAGCCGAGAAAGCGTCTTCATGTTCTTCAAATAAAGCTAGTACCTGCACAGAATAACATTGAGACATTTGATTTAGTTATTGCACTCGTATAATGATACTTTATGCTTTACAGTATATATATGTATTAACTAAATACTCACGAAGGAAATAATAGCAGCTAACAGCAAAATCTTTACTAAAAGGTCATCAAACTGCTCCAAGACTAACTGCCATATACTTTTGCCTAAAAAATAGTATAAACATAAATTAAGAGTTTATATGTGCGGTCGTCACTTTTTAGAGGAAGTATCGGCCGTAAGTACCCTTAACAAGATCTGTCCTATTTTTAATATTATGCGATACAAACATATTAAGCACTCATATTGAATAAAATTCGTGACGTAACATTACCATAATATAATACGAAATACTTTAATACTTATTGTAATAATATGCTAATTGTAATTCAAACGCCGGAACGATGTCTGCGTAAATTAATAGACTCACCTTCTTCCGTGGGCAGTTCTGAAAAGAGAAAGAGATTTGATTAGGTTTTTAGAAACATCAAAGGAACAAATTTATTAAACGATAAACCAGCCAGAGCAGCCACGCGATTTATCTCGGTTATAACGTTTATACATGTAAACATACATAAAACAACATCGGCCGCGGCAACTGCGCCGCGCGCTACCTCACAATGCTATCGATGGGCAAAGGCACTCATGACGTCAATATAAGCCTCGTCAAGTACGGTTTGGTGCTAACTACTACCTTATCAGTTCATACAAACTGGTTATAATAATAGGAAACTGCGCAAAAATATCATGTTTAAAACACATGTTGTCCTTAAAATATAACATACTATACGTATTAACCAATAATTGTATAGGCCTAATTTTTTTGTCATGCATAAATGCCAGAGGTGTCTGCGAATTGACTTAGCGCCATGATAATGCTTAATTATCATATCGTAAATGCTCGTATAGTAGAGATAAGGGCAAACGCGCGACACAGTGCAAGCATGGCGCTGTCACATTGGACCACGTCTCCGCGGCGTCTGTGGCGTGACTTGCGAGTGACGAACTTAACAACGCAATCGTGACGCATTAAATACTACAGGAAGAACCTAAAGTCAATTATCGCCGCGTTCCTTTGTCAACGACAACATCACATTCTAATATAATTATACGATCTATCTATAGCATTTATTATTTGCAATATTAAATGTGTCAACGTGATCTTGGTAAATATTTACCATTGATAACTAACTATTGGTATTTTTCGACTTTCTGGTAGGTCAGGGTATGAATAAACGTTTTTTGATATAAAAATGTGTATAAAAACATCAAATACACCGAGTGTAAAGAATCTGATACCTATAAGTATCAAATGAGAGTTTTCAATTTCATCCTATCTATAATAGTCGGATTACATTTTGCAATTTATCATCAACGTTTTATAAACATAAAAAGTTGATGACTGATAAAAGGAAGATAGTATAAAATTAGTATGGAGCGTTGTTAATTAATGCATTTATCTCTCTGCCTGTTGGCTTATCTTCAACAAATGTCAAACACACGTTTTCCAGTTTCGCCTGTGATGATCTACATGTTTGAACTGTGGCAATGTGGATTAAGTCAATCGGCATATTGACTTCCTGTATTTACGCACGGAACTTGGCTGCCAGCACGAGAGTAATGTAAGCAATTAGTCAACTGCTGTTGAGCATCCCAGTAGCAATCACCCACAAAACGTTCTTCACTGTCAGTATTGTGGATGTATAACGGTATTACACTATCAAAGCGTGTCTCGATTGCTGAGTTGCTATAACGGATGTTACCAACGGTGAATGCCTTTCCAGTTTTGTCTATCGAATGAAAGTCAAAATTAAGAAACAAATATTTCATTCACTAATAAGTATCTAATTAATAATTCTTTGATAAAGTTCGAGAGGTAGACCTTGACATCAATTGATTCGAGAGCACTGGGGAACTGGAGAACCTATTGGCACAGAAAGATGATATTAGGTCTTAAGAATGTTGTTTCTTTGCATTTTTTACTCAACATATATTATGTTAGTTGCCTTTGGTACGTGCTCTCTGCGTGTTTTAGCCAAAGGTCACTCATAACGCATGACATGAATAACTAATTTATATATTATTTTACTTGCTTATTACTCCCTATAAATATACTTTAATGTAGAAGTTCAAATTAAACAAAACACAACGAAGTGTTAATGAAAGTTAGACGAAACATTTTAAAATGCCACAACAAATTGTATTCGCGCCACATTTTCTGCTCCATTTACACCGAAACGATGGAAGCGTCGGCGTCCATGGAAGTCTGCGGCATCCACTACAAACATACGCTAATATATTTTGTCACCAACACATAGTTTTGTAATAATGTTTATAGGTAAATAACTTTTTTAAATTACTTATATTTAGTGCACGTTTATGCGAATAATAACTAATACAAAAAACCTTTTGCGTACGTGAATAGTTTAATCAATTGAAGTCGTTGCCTTCATTGTGTGACGTCTGAAACTTCTACTATGTTTAAATTTGCATTTCAATTTGTTGCGTACACTTGTCGATCATCTTGAATAGCTATTAACCTATTTGGTGCATATAGTCATCTATACGTTAAACTTTACGTTCTCATGATAAGAATTAAATAGGTTCTTAAAATTTTAATTCTTACTTTGATAATTTTTCTTTAAGACCAGAACTGAATAGCAAATCAACATAACTTTGAGGATCATTGAAGTGTTTATTTAAGCAATAAGTGTAATTTACTGAAAACGCATATAGTAGAACAAATGCCGCGTCAACACACAGGGCGCCGAGGTCACATTTTATCTAAATTCTGTCTAAAGTATGCTAAAATAGTTTTAAGCCTACCACCATTATCTCTCAACAAATAGTACGCAGATAGTCTTTACAATGTATTTTATCTGTACATCTCATATCTAAGTAACTAATGCCCGAGATACGTTCAAATTGCAAATAGTAATTTTAGTATTATTGTAAAATTATTTTATTCATAATTATATTAACAACTTTAGATATCACGACGAAATATACACGTTATTTTAAAAAAGGATATTGTAATTAATTAACCAACAAATTAGACCGTTTTATGATGTGCGTCATAATTGTTCTCAATTCACATTAAACTGAATAAATTTTGTATATTCAGTTACGCGCAATGCGTGGGCACAATGGACTCAAATGCAAGTGCTAGAACACAAATTGCATTACTTTAGATAAATCAAATGTATGCATTTGCTTTGTAAACTGCACTTTCATGACTAATGTAGCACAAGTCGAAAATGTTCTCATTCTTATCATTGGTTTTGATCCACAATTGTGCAATAGTAAATTTATTCATAAAGCGGTCTTTTTAGATATTAATTTCGCTTTGATGTTTAGTTTATGCACATTATTAACATTAGCAAATTAATAGTAGGGGAAAGTGGAATTATTAATGAAGTTAAAACGGAAATAGGCATTATATATCCATTGAAGAAAACTACAAATTATTAGGTGATTTCTCAGAAATAGAACAGTTTTTTTTATTCACAATAGCATTTGTTTTCTTTGCTTTTGTTGAATTCAATTAATAAACAATAAAACATTAAATTATTTCTAAATTGAACCTTTCAAATAACTAAGAACGAGATACAATTAAATCCCTTCCGGATCCCTGGATTTCCGTTACTAATGGAGTTTCCTGAGAAACGTGATTTATTACCGGGCATAACGCAGCCAGCTACAAGCACCGGTGTTGTGGAAATCTAAATGTGGTCAGTAAAATATGATTCAGTAAATAGCTGTTCCTTTTCTTTTAGTATGATGAGAAACAGATGGCCCCCAGTATTAACGAACCCTCAAACTATATGTACATATTATGGCAGAAATCTGTGACCTCATTATCAAAACACTTTACTACGAAATGTGCTTTCAGAAAGCCATTATGTGCGATCTAAACCTGTCACAGAGGAAAGCGGCAGTATTATGTTTACAACACTAATTGTGGATTCGTCAAAAACATCAAAGACAAGTCACTCATATTGGATAAACAATTTCAAAGTTGTCATAAATTTTCATTGCGAAGTTTTTTTTTAAAGTGGTAGTAGGTAAATGAGTTTTTAAAATTCGTTAAAAACTATTTCGGTATGAAGATTTCCGTATTGTGACCGAGAGAGTCATGAGACTGACGGGTGGTTTGCTCGAGCAAAAAAACAAGTGAGAGATGCAAGGCCGACAAAAAGACGGGATAAATATATCAAGGTGCACACGTCTATATTTTTGTTAGTTATAAGTATCTAATATGACTGTGACTTATATACGACCACACCATTGCTATTTGCTATCATAAAGATAACATTGACCGACACATACATTTTGCGTGTTACGCATCAACTGTAACATGTCCATATATTTACTGATTACTTCACTAAATAATGATTTAAGAACACTGAATGGACGACTTTAAATTGATAACTGCCCTCCATTGAAATAATCAAGTTAATTTGTAATAATATTAGACATTCAAACGAGACTTTATTACAAGTAATTAAATATCACAAATTACTATTAAGCAGTTCGGTCGAGCAATTGATTAATTTAACAACATAATCGGATGACGTAAACACCGTAACTAAGTACTTTATGAACAGATAAAGCGAGATTTTGTTATTATTTTAACAAGCTCACTTTTATTATTTTGACTATTGATTCTCAACCTTTATTTTCGATTTCAAAATTTGGCGGCACATAAAGAAAAAGATAAGTATAAAAATTTTTAAATCATATTATTTAGTAAATATTAACATTGTTATATATCTCAAATTCGGTGGCATACTTTTAGAATTTCGTGGCACACAAAAGTGCCGCGGCACAGCGGTTGAGAATCACCGAATTAGACTTTTGCTGAAACTGTCAACCAAACGTTTGAAGATGATCATGATGGCTGCAAAACTTTTAAAACATTAGAATGAAATAATTAACTCTCAAATTAGTTGAAAGAATATAAAATAATTGAAAAACACTTTTTATGTAGATACGTAATTGTTGGTCTTCTTCTTAAATGGCCTTAAAATTGCTCGTTTTTCTACGTTAAATATGACATTGATTGTGTCTTGTTATAGCTGCGTACAGTCACGCCTGAAGTGGCCGCAGGAGGTTGCTCGCCCCACTGGCTTGGCACACGTGCACACGCACCAGTGGTCCTATGTCCATAGATCTTTGCTATAAATAACGCATATTGACGTAAACCCTTAGTAAAATATGAAGCTATTGCTCTGATAGATAACATGAATCTACAATCTCTTTATTTATTATCTAATAATTTTGCTATACAGGAGCAACTAAATCTAGTTTAAAAGACTCGGACATTTCGTAACAGATTCAATATAATCAAAATAAACGCGATGGCCGCATAATCCTTTAAATGAGTTAGTAATTTAAAAGTTAAATTTAGTGTGTAAAACTAGGAAGACACTACGACGCTTGCCCTCGATAGCTGTAACAGCAAATTACTGTCGCGGTTTCACTTAGGTCCATTCTCCACTAATACTTATAATTCTCTGCTTGTTTTATCAATCTGCGAATACTGCTTTATAAAATAAATAACATTTTATATATGAAATGATAAGAGTTATGTTATATCGAGTTTGAAATTTCTTTATCGCACTTTAACACGGTTGTACGTGAATATTAGCAATCTTATTAGGTTAACGCTATCAAATTCATCTTAACGTACACTCAATGTAACTGACTTCGCGGTTGTATGTTTCTTTATACAATATAGTACAATAATAATATCAATTAACACATGTGTTGTAGATTTTTATAAATGTTATGAGCAATTTTGCATAATTTATTTATGTTTAGTGTTTTGGCCGAAATGAAAACAAAGCGACCACGGTTGGAATGGAATCAACCGCGTTTTTACAAAATTAAGGCCGAACCAATATTATTGAGTACCCATGTCGCATAATTAACATCTCAATTACTTACAATAAACATAATTTTTCACAGTCTCTTGTAAACCGCTTGTTGTATCTATTAGGACTCTTATGAACATTAGTTCACAAAAACTGGAAAAATTAGACGCCCAATCACCTAATTGGACAGAAAACATTAGACAATCACAAACAAAATGACGGAATAAATAGGGTGCGATATTCTTGTGAAGTCAGATTTTTATTAAAATAAAATATTTTCTAATCAAAGAGTTTCAATTGTAATTTATCAACAAGCAAATCAATGTCACACGTTAGTCGTAAAGATACGTCTTTACGTATGTGACATTTTTAGTGGAATCTTACTCCCCCAGGCATATTCTGTACTATTTTTAAATAAAGTTGTCAACACAATCTGATTCACGACCAACAGTGTCCAGTTGGCATAGTATCAAGTAACCCTGACTGATAGCTCAAAGATTTGAACAAAAAAATACAAGGTTTAGTTGCTACAAAATTACATGGCAACAAATACACAATCTGAAATATATTTTCTAAACATCTACTAAATAAACTTGTAATGATTAAGCTCTCAGTGATTTCAAATTTAAAACACCTTGATGGACATTTGAGGGTGACATACAGGAATTTGGCTCATGTGAGTGTATGTACCATCCCCGACTTAGCCAGTGGAAACTGATCTAGAAATAACTGAAGTGAACTGAATTAGATATAAGCGCAGCTCAATATTTTTTGCATATTACTTGTACAATCAAATAATAAAGAATAAATGTGATAAAAATATAAAACATAGACAACAAAGACTACAATAACATGATAAGTTTGAAATCACTGATAGTTTTATAATTAGGCTTTACTCAGAAATAATAATATAGATCCAATCTTATTTATATGATAAGTGTATTAAGGCCATTATAGTGCCTAAAATTGTCTTGAACACTTAAAGATACAATGAGAACAATAGATAATACTTGTAGGTACATCAGAAAAGGTATTGAATTAAAATCACATGTGATCTTGAATATTAAATAAACAAATGAAACAATCCTAAATCTGTTATCAAGTATTAAATATATGATTTTCAATGCAAAAGGTTTTGTTTACTTCTTAAAATGTTTTTGTATGATATGCATGAGAAAGATGGTTTGTTCATTTTTGTATGTAAATGAAATTAAAGAGAAATAGTTGCAAGTAACATAAGAAACAACACATTTTTATATTTATTAATACCTGTAACAAAAGTATCGATGATTTTGTATAAAATATAGCGAAGATAACAATTCAATTTCTGTTAAATATTGAGAAAACAATGGGATATAGTGGCTGCTCTGATATACATAATAATAGTAAATTACTTACCATTTGGACCATATTTGTCTTGATTTCTCTTGACTTGATCTGGCCCAAGACCTCTGTCTGTGTCTGTGCCGAAATAACCTAAGACTTCGTCCACGGACTTCGAATGAGCGTCCTCCATGGTGGAATTTTACGTTGCCGTCACTTCTAGAAATTGAAATAAAAAGAAACAGAGTTAGAAATGACAAGTCATCGTCATCTGGTATTGATGGCTTTTGAGGTTATAATGATTTATGTACAATCATTTAGATATAGATATATAGCGCCGACAATTCGAGTCATATTCCGATTTATTTGCAAAAAATAGGCACCCTTTAATTTACTTTTAAATTTTCGGAGGGGATAATTCGTGAGGATGGAACCATTTGTAAAATAATTATATTTAAAAAAAATACACTCGCGATTATTTTTGAAAATACTAGTAATAAATGCATTTTATTTTTTAAATAGGCTAGCGTTTGTGGAATGTTGTATTTTTACGAACTGTGAGCCTAGGACGAACGAATACTATACCACTCACCAAATAAGATTCTTTAGCGCATGAGAAAAAGTCCTCCTAAATAATTTTGCACTTCATTTATTTAAATGTCCGTGTTATTTTAATGTTTCAATAACTAAATTACACTAAACTAATACTTTGTCTCGTAAATATCATAAAGCACGCGAACACGTAACCAATCCAGCCGTCATTTTTTCCTAAACTGACGTAGAAGTGAACCGACTAGTGCGCCACCTGTTATTTAGCTAAGGAGTTAAGCTAGGTCAAATGAGTTTCTTTAATAACAAAGTGATGTAAATTCGACAACTAAAAATACATATTTTAATTTAATAGTAAAAGAATTAAATAAAAAACATATTTTATAAGATTATATTTCATAAAATTGTTAAATATAATTTTCCGTCATACAATAATGTGGAGGATTGCTATTGGTCGAACGGTACCACGTGACGTAGCGCTATTTCGGTGTTCTAAGCGCCTACAAAATGCGGTATTTTTAAAATTTTGACATGCGCGTTTAGATTTTATTGTATGTTATGTAACACTATCACTTAATTTCACTATTTCTTTTATTATCATACCACAAAAACACACTTCAAGCAAAACACGACACGTTATTTTCCCAAGTAAAGTTTGCTTGTAAAACTTACTGAAAAGTATTTTTTCGGCAGCGTTGGGAAGGAAAGAAGAAACAAGAGTGGCGCGGGAGATGTTTTCCCGCCGCGCCCCGAGAAGCAACTCCCGGGCCAAGAGCGACGGTTTTAGAGCGGGCGCGGGCGCAGCGGAGGGACACCGACGGAGATTTCTTTAATTATTTTGGCAGCAGTACTCGATGGCAGCACTGCCGAATCGCTTTCCAGGGTTGCTTGTCGCGCCGACGTCGCCTACCGTCCTATGATGATCTTTTTATAGCGGCCGCTGCCCGGGACAGCTTCAGTATATGCCAATGTTTTACCTTTTCAAATTCTTCCATAAGGCGTTATAAATGCTGTACTTTTGACACGCATTGGTCTAGTCTGAGAAATTAATATGTGTCTACATGTTGAGTTGTAGAAGTTTCGGAAGGAGTAGAATTCAGCAATGTAAAAGATACCTCCTCTTTTTTTAGATTTGGTCACTCAAAGGGTAGTAAAATTATTATTTTTTCCATCATTGTTCACCTGATACATTATATCTAGTATAACAACCCTGTTTGTATATTCTTTTTTATTATTCCTCCTAAAACGCCTTAATAATCTAATTAGTTTATTATAGTACATAGATTTTATGTGTTCTTTGCTTCTTTTTTAAATATAAATGTCAATGTTAAATATTATTATAAAACCTACATTAAGGTCATGGGCTCGTTAAAATTATCTGAAGTGCTGATAGGATAGTTTTCTTATAACATAACACCATCAATTCTAAGTAAGAGTAATCGTTTATTAATGGTGTAAGCGATGATGATCCTAGTTTGATTTTACAGTGAACCAAAAGTTAAACAATAAATTGTATTTATTATTATTAAATATCAATCTTTCATTTATAATCTGAACACCGAAATAAAAACTTCGTATCACGATTTATACTAACAATATCTTTTAATATTATTTACAAAATTAATTTAAAAAAGTATAGTTTTTGCGTGTTTTAAATCAATTAATATAAGTAAATAATGTAATATTTTTATGCTTTAGCTTCCATTTGCCAGCTGTCATTGCTTCAAAAATTAATTATACGTTTTATTCTTGTTAATTTCTGATGTCTGGCGGTGATGTTTATAATTAGCCTAACCTGCAGATACGACATAGGCAGGTCCATCTGCTGCCAGAGTCTTCGTGCACGGCAGACACTGATCTATGAGGTTAGATATTTTGGCCACGACAATCATAATAACTTTGGCTTACATAAGCCGTAATTAGTTCAAGTATAATTTATTGTTTAAATTGTTTGTATGAAAGTGCATTTAATGTTAATTTACTAACGACTATTGTTAAGTTGGAGGTCTCGAGTATTTATTGTCCGATATTTTTATTTCCGGGTTAAATTTTCGAATAAATACAAGAACATACATTTACTATGCCCTAAAACAAAAGAAATACCTATATTAAAGATATTTAATTCGACTGGGAATTGGACCCGGTACCTTTTATAATAGACTAGCGTGCTAATCACTGCATCAGAGCGGCTGTATATGCTTGTTAATATATGTTTATTTGGAATTGTAATTTATTTATAATTATTAGAACTGTCATCAGTAAGACATCTGAAAGACATGGAATGACAGATTCAATGAAAAACGCGCCATTTTCTTCTATATATATATCCTTATATGATGGGACATTTCATATTTGTATAAATAAATAGCATAATATTTATCAATAAGTAATTAACCAGCTATAGGTACCCCGTGGTTTCACTCGCATTAAATTAGGGCCAAACATAAGGTATTCATATACATTGTTAAAGTATAGAGCGATGTTTTTCCATATTCAAACAGGTTTGATTTATAGCTATGATAAAGAATTGGAAAATAGAGCTTTATATTGAACTGGTGCTTGCAACTCCAGCATTTTAATATTAGTTTTAGTATAAAATCAAATCAGAGGTCAGCAATTTATGTATATGTAAAGGACATCGTTGCGATTATAAAATTTTAAGTTTACAAATATGTAAATGCCCATCGCACACGTCGTCGCTCTAATTAACATACATAAACGTAGTTGTTCTATTGTTTACGGAACGAAACATCAATAGCCATCAGTGAAACGTTAATTATATTGAGTCGCAATTTGCGGCCGCGGGTTATTGGTAAATACGCGGACGTTTACAACAATGAGCCGGTCGCTCTATACGTTTCAATAAAATGAGCGATAAAGTTTACGATTGCGGTGGCCATGTCGGAATGCGTCAGATTCACATTCGAGAAAATGTCAGCCTTGCTTTTGCCACATTTTAAATAGTCACAATATATTTAGAGAGTGAAAATAGAAAATTAGAGGGAAACAGTTGAATGCCAATGTTACAAAGCTATTTCTGCGGCTGGCGGCTTTATGTATTTACGTGAATAAAAAATGAATGCGATCTTTACTGTTATTATGAGTGAATCTAACTACAGAACAAAAATAAAATGAATTATTTTCATATATTTTTTACATATTCTTCGCGCATCCGTTTCCTTGTAATTCGTTCGGTTATTAATTGATATTAAAAACTTATTACGTTTTATTAGTTTAATGTGTTCGTACATCACTAATTGTAGTATATTCATACTATATAAATTCTTAATTATTCCTGTGTTATATGGCTTTAGTATTAATCTTGTAATAGAATATGATTGATTATATTATTATAGGATTTTTCCAGCTTCAAATGAATTGAAATACAACGTCAATATGAAAATTTAAATAGATCTATCATCTAGTATACATTTTGTTATTAAAGAGCTATTTATTTCCGGTTTCAGGAATAGGAATCACGAAATCGGTCTAAAATAATAAACTTCAAATTGAATTTTTAAATCATTTTACGTACGACTATAAAATTTTTTTTGGTTGTAAAATATTTCAATAAGCAGGTAACAAAAATATTCGGCCCTCACTGAATTTTTACGTAAATGAATTTTCATGTCCGAGAAGTGGTTATAAGTGGCGGCAATAATAAAGTTTTATTACCTTCTTACAGTCAAGGACAATTGGAAAAACGTAAAGATTGGTAAATAAACTTTAGATTTACTCATGAGATCAATATATGATACACCTATTGCTCTCCAAGCCACAGTTTCAATGTAAATTCTTCAGTACGATGGTGTGTAACGATATTTATCTTAGAAATAATATTCAATAAAATTTTATCGCAATTTTGAACTCACATACTATGAGATGATATTGCGCAATACTATGACGTCAAAGAAAAGACAATTGCTATATAGATTCTAGAATATAATGTGATTACAATTTAAATTTCTTTTGATTGTATGCCAGAAACGAGATTAATCTTATATTGTTTAAACGATATCTGAACAGTAATAGATCATGTCGAAGGTGCGAAGTGCGTACTATATAAATGCAGCTTTTAAAATTCCTACGTAATGTGCCTCTATTATGCGCGTTTTCATACTCAAAGTTTAGCCGTTATAACGGCATGCGTATACGCCGGTTTTCGGACTTGTAAAGCCATTCGTCATCGCGGTATAAACAGGCGAAGGTAATAATCGAAATAGAATCGTACTTGACTGTTTCGCAACTATCTGTTTTGGCAAGGAGTAGGTTTTGGCCCAATTTACAATTGCACGCAAGGGTAAATACAATTTGTCATTTTTGGAACGAATTATGACCTTTGTCGTGAATTCGTCAAGTGTCTTTCATATGTCAAAATGGTGTTTATTTTCCGTATCGTGCTTTGCTCTGACTGTGTTCGCATCAGTTAATAAACTAGTATTTATTATGTAACGTGCAGGAGTTACGCAAATCGCGTCACACATGTAGAAGTTACGATTGCTCTTAGTACCTGAATTTGTTTTTAAACATCACGTGGTTGATTTATATTTTAATTTTACACATTAAATTTATTACAACTAACGTATGCGGCTTACTATCGCGTTTACTTTACGTCCATGTTATGTACGGGAATAATTTCAGACATCACTAGATTATAGCAATTGTTTATTTATGTTCTAATATAAAAATAAATAGCAAGTTATATTCAAAATCCAAATAAGCCATTGGCATCGACTCAACTGAGTTATTCCGCATTACGTATGTTCACGTCTGAATTTTGATATTTATGTTCGTATGTATGAACGTTTAGAACAATCATGATCACGATGAAAGATTATTATGAAACTTTGTTGCCGAATAGTAACTACTTAAACAAATATTAATGATTGATTTATAAGCGCAAATTAAGATATCTCCCTTTGTATTGTATTGTAATCAATTATACATAGTTTATTTAAGTTTGTTACATGTGACAGATTCGTTTATTTTGACAAATTTGAGCTGACGATCTTGACTACGATACCTGAAAATTACTGAAAAGTTATATGTATTTTTATATCAAATTTATATATTGCTATAGATATACAACTTTTTAATGTGAGGGAATTATGAGAACTTCATTACAGACATAAAATTTGCAAACTAAACAAAATTTAGAGTTATATTTTATGCGAATGTTTTCAAATTACTAATTAAATATTTTATAATTAGCTGGAGCTAGCTTTGGTAATTGAGTATTTTGCGTTTAGAGCGCACATTCTCTGACCAAGGTAATTTTATATAGTTATTTTTATAGTTGGCAACACTATACATATGAAACGACTTTCACTCAGTGTACTATTTCCGTATAACTGCTATCGAGCGACGTCCAGTTTTTTCATAATACATTTCGCGTTTGAGTTACGCAACTCAAAAGATTCCATCCGCAACACATAATATCCAAGGTAGAGTTCGAGGTGGGCAACACTGAACACAACACAAATCACAATCCACAGTTGGCAACACTATCACTAGAGGGACTTACCGTGGGCGGTATCACTTTTTATTTGGTCCCAATCACAGTACTTGTATATTCATAAAAAAATATAGAAAGAAAAGCTTTCTTTTAAAAATAATATGTATTATCGTTTGTGGTAGGCGCGCCCCATGTGGTACGGCTGCGGTCGAGAGATGCGGCGCGCCGGGCACGGCTCAAGAGCATCACCCTCTTTTATAAGCTCCGTGGTGGGCAGTGTGGGCCCGCTGCCAGATAATGTACCCACTGACAATTCTTGACATTATCTTAAATTTACGAATAATTACCAACAATTTGCCTTCTTATATTAAAACAGTAACAATTATTGTTATTAACCGGACTGTTTGTAAATCGCTCGCAGTTTATTTACATAAACAAACAGTCTCGAATGAAACGTTTAGAGCTTTATTATTTAACGTCTGAAATGACGTAAATATTATGGAAAATAAACATTGAACCATTTTTGAAGAATATACAAATTAAAAAAAAAACATATTAAGATATAACTTATTTCACTTAATTGCTACGATCCGTAGCTTTGTGGCTACGACGTTGTACACCAGCTGTGAATATTTTTTATTAAATGAATTTCCTGCTAGCTGAAATATATAGTTGATCTTTTAAGATCATTTTTAATGGCATTTACTGTATATTGCATTGGATTAAATATACTAAAGAATACATGTCAAAAGAAATCTGAGCGGAACACGTGACGTTATATTATTAAATATTGTAACATAAGTAAATAAATAATTCAATTGGAATAAGAATGTTTTCTCTTATATATGTAATTACACCCTTAATTAGCAGACTTGTATAGCATGCCATCCTCATAATTATAAATCCAAAAATAGATGTGGGTGTCAATGTATGTGTGACAGAAGCTCAACTCTCAATATCTCGTAAATACTCTTTCAAAAGAGCGCTTAAAATCCAATAGCATTTCTAAACCAGGAAGTGTGTAATAAACACGTCATTATACATAATAATTATGTATTATTTTGCGTTTATATAGTTTTACGTAATCAGATTTACAAAACTTGGCATCGTTTTGTGACTATGACGTTGGTGCGACAGTGCAACGACACTTTATTAACCTCAATCACGGGAATAGACGCAAAGAATCCTCAAACGTCTAAACGTAACAGAACAAGCAATTTTTCTGGTCACAAATATGCGGAAAACTGAACTAAAGCGAGGCAGACCCTGTTGTGAGTATAATTCACTCTTTTTTGCGGGAAAATTCAATTAATTACGACATATTTAGTCTATAATCAATAATAATACCCAATTCCTATACAAATTTACCCCAAAAAATAAATAAAAACTAACACTGTGATAGAGCGAGTTAGAGGTTAATAATATGGTCCATAGTTCAATTCCACTCAAAAAATATTATATTTGATATATATCATAATATTTGGTATGCGTGTTATAAATGTGTGTTGACCTTTTTGTATTCATTTACTAACTTCTTGTATTGAATATGAGTTCAACGCGTAATGTATGGCCACCCGATCATGTAAGCATGCGTTGATATCGTGAATGTCCGTGTTATTGTGTGGAACGAGACATTATATTAGATTTAGTTTTATAAACACACTTATTATAATCTTCAATGTCAGACTAAAACATGAAAATAATGTATACACGTGTTAAAACGCCTTTAAAGTAGTGAATGTCAGACAACTTTTATATTGATTGTGTGAAGCGTAAATTGATTATAGTTAATTAATTTGCTTTTCATTAACGTAATTTTGATTTGAGAAGAACTAAATTAGATTAGATAATTTATTGTTATTCAGATATTAATGTCAGTTATTAATCAAAATGAATGTAGTACTATAACATATTATAAAATAATAGTACTCCGTTTAAAGTGTTTTACATTAATTAATTTGTTTTACTTATTTCTAAATACAATTACTAGTTGTAAATTCATAATTGTGAATATTAAAGCAGGTCAAATTATAAAGAATCTTTACACAAAACTTTCTGAAAAAAAAAGTCTGTAAGCCGATAAAGGCCAATCTTCAACGGCTTCATTTTCAATATTTGCTTTTTTTTTTAAATAAACAATGTAATAAAGCAATAAGTGTTTCAAGAATTTAAGTAATAATTAACGTAGTACCCATTTTAGATGCACCTATGATTAGTATATAAGTAGCGAAGAAAGCACGCAATGTGTTTTAAATAGAAACTCCGTAGTCCGTAGCATTTGCAATGAAAGCCAGGCGTCGGTTTTGTATTCGTTAGACCAATACCTCATAATTCTTAGTTTACCTTGTTGCAATATTTAGACATAAGCGTTTTACAAGGGTCGGCAGGTGAAACTTGGAAAGAAGCCAAACAACTCCCACACATCGCTACCATAATACATTAATAAAATAACAGACTTATTTCATATATAATAAAGTTTTCATTTCCATACATTATCTCTTTCAAATCGTTGTCCAAATCTTTACAGGGCCATCTGGCGTGTATTTTTATTTTGTCCCTTAATCTTAAAGTTTTGTTCATTTCAACGTTGTGGAGGGGAATTCTTGTTTGTTTTGAAGCGGTCTTAGCTGTAATCCTTTCTCGTGATCTTGATTTAACTAATTTATAGCTTCAATTACTTGTAATCCATTTATACATAACTAAACCCCAAGTTTGGTAAACTGTTTTCAAAATATCAAAGGTAGTTTTAACTCTTCACTTTCGTTAAAACGTCCAAATAATATAATCAAAATGAACACACTAACAAGCAACTGGTTTTACACCTCTACTCATTAAAGAAATACAAAAAAATTAAATAATATAGCATACGGAAGTCCATAAACATAAACCTAAATTGCAACATCAAAGCTTTGCTTCTTTGTGCATAAAGTTTCGTGAACAAATTGCTTGAACTGTACAATGCGGAAACGCGTAATAGCAGGTATAGTTAAGACGAGTAGGTGCCGTTTTTAACGCTCTCATAATTATCACAAGAAGATTGCAGAAAATACCTCAGTTGCCCGCGAGGAAATTGCAGATTACAAACCATTCGAGGTCACATGTCCCGTTTTAAAATAGTTGTCAAAATACTTTTGTTTACTAAATTGTAATAGACCAAACAGTGATTTTAACGACTTGTTGATATTCAATAAAATGTTTAACGTTCTCTCGAAATTTCATTGTTGTATGTTTGCCATGTAAATATTAAATATTGTTAAATTGTATCGTTTCCTTTGGTTATAAATTAATTTGACAATAAGTGTTTTGTTATGTATTTATTTATTGAAATATTTGTCCTGTCTAGATTTAAGGTAGAAAAAACACGCTTTTTAAAAGAATATAGGTATGTATATTAAAGTTTTACCAGTGTCCTGTCGTTAATTTTAAAATTGAAAACGCAACTATTTCGAAAATGACAACGGTTTTTTGTATGACGCGTTTCAGTTCTACGTAATACCGATAGGTTCGCATTGATTCGCTTTATATAAAAAAACTTTTGACATTTACAAAATAGCGTTTGCGATGTTACAATCCGCACAGTTTGTAAACGGAGTGGAAATATGAAAATAAATGTACGAACTCGTGTATGAAATGTAGAGCGAGCTAACTGAGTTGCGGCCTCTACGGTCAACGGAGCATGAGACATTAACGTTTCAATTTGAAACTTTTATTTATCTAAAAGTTGCTACGAAATTAAGATAACACTCGCATTTCGAGAGCATTTTCAACATTTGCTAATCTATTAAATATTTATATTTATTCAATAAACTAAAATTTAAAAATTGAAACAAAGAACTCTTTGAAAATATTCACACATTTTAATAAGCATCGCACATCAATTTCGGTTTAAAAGCTAAATTTCACATATTTCAATCTGGTTTGTATATTATAATAGGCAAGAATAAATAATCATTCTACTTTTTGGAAACATAATCATAGCTCTGTGATGTTCTGATAAATACCAAAGTTTTTTTTACATTTCTAGTCGAGAATAAACGTGATCTTTCACCCGCCGTAAATGTTGTATTAAATTACTTTGAGATGAAACTTGTGTTTATGCTGGATCAGTTTATATGTTTACATAGAAGACAGCTATGACATCTATGGGCATTCGATGTTTATATTATTCTATCAATTTCGTATAATTGATAATGTAATAATAATAATAATGATTTTTGAAGAATAAAGGAATGGAGAACAAACTACATATATCTAAATGTTTATTTAAAGATTGAAGTTTGTTTGGGCTTGTGAAGTCTTCTACATCATAATATTTTTGATAGGTGAATTAATATAATTGACTGCTCTTTATACAGATCTGAAGATCACAGCAAAAGAAAAACGTTATAAAACATAATTGATGTCTTCAAAACGTTTAAGGGTTAATAAATGAAAATGACAGAAAAAATCGGATTCGCCTTGTCAGAGATCAAGAGACTAAATAAATTGGTAGTAAATTTCCACTACGTCCGGGAATAGAAACCACTCGTCTATGAGAGTTATTATAATACATAGAATGTTTTAGAGTGCCGTAAAACAATAATTAATCTGAAAAACCGTGTTGGCAGTTATCCATCGCAGAAAAATTCCGGCTTCTACCAAAGAATTTGACGTTTCTATACATAATCGATAATTGCCTGAATATAATTTCCAGAAACATAATAATCATCTAATGTAAACAAAAATTAAATAATCATAAAAATATTGGTAACTCAATAAAATGAATTATAATATATTCATGAACAGAGTGATCGTAATTATAATTTTATCGATAATGCGTTGTTTGTTTATGTTACCACCTACAATGCTAATCCTCAAATTGAACATTACGCTTTGATTTTAATTTTACGACCGTTCATATAAAATTTAATTAATTATATTTACAAGAGCGTTTCCTGAAAGTTTTATATTGTAGGAGCGTTGTCTGTGCCAATGCTGTCCTCTTATAGAATGTTATTTTAAGCTGCGCCAAAAATACTACCTGAGCCCAGAATCTAGACTAAAAACTCAAAATATTTCCATAGACGACTCTATGTTTGGCAAAAGAAACGCGGTTGCGGTCCAAAATATTGTGAACGTTCACAAACATACTAATAATATTAATTGCGTAGTTATGAAATGTCAGCTAGTATTGAATAAGAAAAATTACTTTGTGGACTGTTTACGTAATTATCTATATTCAGGTATATTCTAATGTTCCCAGACGCACGGTTCTTCTTTGTTTCGTACTAATATTGCCCCAGTTTTTTACGCGGAGCCCCAGGTTCGATTATCGCTAGAAATATTTGTTTTTGTTTTTTTTTCAGAAGAAGTACTACTTATGTATTACTTTAGGTATATGTAGATTTTTTGTCATAAATATTTTTTAATACATTAAATTACATTAAACAATGGAATTTAAACAGGTACATATGGTTTGTTTGGATTTTCCTATACGTTTTAGCATCTTGAATTCAAGTTTGAAACCTAATTTTAACACAGAACATAAACAAATATAACGCAATATCAGAATAATGTTGAAGATATTTCGGACATTTATACGGCTGCGTTATATCCTAAGGATCTGTGATATTGAATTTTACTTGGCTCATGTTTAGTATATTATTGGCATTGAATTGTAAATTAAATAATAATAAAACAGTACGAATACAAACTAAGGAAATACTTGGTTTACGCTCTTGCACTTACAGGGGTAGACAGATACTATAGCGACAATTGACTTTTTCCCCAGATACCACATTTGGTGTAGACTTATTAGACCTGACTCTTGCTATACTTAATATGTGAGCGCTTCTTATCTAATCCTTTTTGAGTATATGCTCAGTCTGATCGAAAATAGTCTTCAAGAATATTTTTTTAATTTTTGCAAAATAAGACGAATTTTTTATATTTAATTTTGTACTTAAAGATTGAATATTTAAAGATATGAACTTGTGTAGGTTAAGACGTAATTTAAAAAAAATAATACTTTTTTTTAGTATTCAACTGTGGAGAAGCTTAATGATTCTATGTCGTTTATTAAATTGTTTATTATAATTTGTTTGCTTGCTTGTTGGCTTTCCCAATAAACAAAAAAACAATGATTATTATTGTAGTATAATTTATTTATCCGTAGACACTACATATTACTTTATCAATCATTTTTTAAATTGAACATTAATTTTGTTATAAGCTATAAAAAATAAATAAAATTATATGGTTTGATTTATAGTAAACATTCGCGATAGATGTTTTTGAAAATAAAAAAAAATATGGAGTACATCCAACTTTACAATGTCAAATAATTATGTCCTTTGAAATGTTTTAAATATAACAGTTTTTTAGAAAGATTCTTCTTCTTTTATTAATGGCCTCAGATATCTATTAAAGACAATTCTGCCAATGTCGAGTATTCGGGCAGCAGCCCAATAAGAAATTATAAAATTTTAATTCACAAGTAAACCCTCATTTCAAAAAAAAAACTTTATAAAGAATATGTGGAACTCATTAAAAACAATAAAATTTCTTACTACGAATAAATAGTCGTTAAAGCGGGCCGTGATTATCTTTTGTTTCAGTATCGTGTATATATTTCGTTTATATTAATTTATTCATACACATTGGATCATTAATCGGAGTAAAATGAAGGTTTTGTAAATTGTTTTTGCGAGACAAGGGCTGCTTCGATTGTTATCTAAATTGACATTCGTTCTAGTATGTGCTCTCATTAGTGTATTGGCTTTTACAATTCACGATTAGTAAACGATATTATACTGATTGCTGACATTCACTCAAAACCTTTAATAATTGAGGTTTACATAATGGCAGTTGTTGCAGAAGAAGAGAAGAAGGGGAGAGAGAAGAGAGAGTATTCGTCTCTATCGTAGTGAATGAGTTACTGAGCTATGATATAATTTGTAATTTTATACATTTATGAAGTTTATCAAGTTCAAAATAACTGATGGAGTAAAAAGTGTGTCTTCGAACACATTTTAAAAGATTTAAATCTTGCTTTAGTAATCTGAAAATTTTCGAAATCTTATATTTTTAAAATCTAAATAAACGTAATTACTACGGGCATTATACCTGTCCCTTTATTAGGAGCAGGGCGTGGTAGCGATTAGCACAATTATTAAACAAATGAATCGCAAGATGTAAAGGGTTTAATTGAAGATCTGGCACAAGCACCAAGGTTCCAAATATCCCCAGCTATTAATATATCGTACTCTCAATGGAAGATTTATTGCCTTCATTATGGGTGTTAACCGAATCGCTCATGATCTTACGATGAGTAATCAAGGAGTGCGAGTGTTTAAAAGAATGCCGTCGGAGATTTGCTACAATTGCTCGTAAAGAGCAATATCCATTATTCAAACAATGTGCTTTGTTTTTATTACAAACTTTGTTAAGACACTTCAATAACAATCGATGGTGTTCTGCTTTGTTGTATCTAATTGGTTAAAAGTATATAGGAATTAAAATCAACACTGATTTCCCCATTTACTATCTCTTTTATGTTATACGAATTAAAACGTAAAGATTTTTGATAGTAATTTTTGTTTAGCGCGCGATTCTGTTTATTATTAAATTATAAATAAAATTTCATTAAAGGAAGTGGGGTTTTGATTGGAGTTCGGTTGTTTTTAAGTTTGTGTTGTCTGTGTGATATACATAGTACAGAGTAACATAGTTTGGGATCAGGGCATCGTATTATTTACTATTGTAGAATATACTTATACCAGAATTATATTAAGGAGGTAGTCTAGTCCAGAGGTTCGATTTTGAGGTCATTTTACGGGCGTAATAAAAAAAGCCAGTAATCATTTTTACTATCCACGTTTTTATCAGTTTTTTTATTGATAGGTACTTGAAAAGTATAAAAATGTATAATAGTTGAAAAAAATTGAAAATTGAGGCCGCCAAAGTGGGGACTCAAAAAAAAGATGTCTCCTGATTAGCGTGATTCCAATCCTCCTGGTGATCTGCGCATAAAAATAAGATTAATTTTTATTAAACAAGGATGTAGAATTATCTGGACGTAGCCGATTCGACAAAATTTTTTTTTGCATAGAATGGCGTCTTCCTGAAACAAAAAGTCATACATTCAGTTCTGCCTTCTTTGGGAGCTTCGGAAGCTCGTATTTCGGAACGGACCGGTTTAATAGGCGCGTCACAAAAATAAGTATAACTCCAAAAATAGTCTTAGAGAGTTATTCTTAAAGGTCTAAACTATGAAAATATGACAAAAAAAAATCGGTATTTTGGAATTTCTAGACTAGAAAGCCCTCTTAAGTAACATAGTGGTACCATCTATTTATTATATAATAAAGAAGTAGTCAAAAGTTTGTTAAACATTTACGAAATCAAAGAATAAAATTTATAGGTTAAGGGGTTTTAATTTTTTAATCCCTAAAATGTAACTAAGAGAGATTTATTATAATACGTAAAACTTTAAAAATAAGCGATTCACTTAGGCCTTTTTGTGCACGCTAATAATTTTTATAAATAAAATAATAGGTTTATCTTATTTTATTCAAGTACTGAGTTACATAATCTCTATAATAACAATTAAATCGTTGTCAAATTGGAGTTGTTTAATGAAATACAACTGTATATTCAAGGTCCATTTACTATTAATTGGCGGGATTAACTACTCGACGTTCGTAGTTAATTTGCGCTACAGATCCAAGATTTGAGATGTCCACGCTTTACAGGTATGACAGTGAGTAATACTGTTGGCCACGTTCATTTTTGCATTTAGATATTAATTTTGAACTCAACTAGTCTTTTTTAGGTTAATTACGAATATGATTTCACTAAGTTAAAAAACCTTTTGCGGCTTAATACCCATCTGCATTAATACTAGTCAAAATAAATTTGATTGAAAACTACGAAGGAAATCTTTTAAACTAGTATCATAGGTAGCAGGTCATATACAGGTTGGGGCATGGGAACCTCCCACATTTTTAAAAGCTGGCAAAAGATATGAAATATATATTTACTAGAAAGGTTATGTACATTCACATTTAGTGTGGATCTTGTTGCTCTAAATTTGCATACCCGAGACGAAATTGTTTTCCGGTAACAGACATTGCGGTTTTTTGAAATGTAGGAGGTTCCCGTGCCCCACTTTAATTTACTATAGATTAGCCATTTTGAATTGATAAAATTCATTCTTATATGTAATGGGATATATGACTGCCTGATATCAAGCTAGAAAACAGCTCATGAGCGGAGACAACTGCTATGCCAGCTTGAGGAGACGAATGCATATTGTTCAGATTGACAGGAAATACTCGTTTCTCTCGTTTCGTTATGTGGGATCGATGTTTTTATAGTAGTTCAGCATGATGTTGTAAAGACATAAAATACTCTTTTATAAATACTTGCCTTAATGCAAATAAAGTTATAAATAATGTCATTCGTATAGTAAGCCAAGCTTCCCGGTCTATCAGTATGTAGACAGTGTAAGGTTAGTTAGAAATAAAACAATATAATGTGTCCCGGAATAGACGTGCACCAATATAGAGCAAGTGCGGGTGACGTATCCTTGTACACCGGCGTCATGGCTTGAAATGTTGAGATATGTATTCAGCCCCATGACCACCTGTTACACTATATCACGAAGGTTGCCGTTGTTATACATGTTTTGTATTAATAAAACATTGTCTTTTGATGTCGGGAAGATGGAATGATAATGCGAATGTAGATTATTAATTGCTTCTATTCTATTTTGTAATTGTCAAGCGCAAATTTTGTTAAATTAAATTAGATGTTGAACTCATGCCGGTTGAAAACAGTCTGTTATTTCTAAATTTAATTTATGTAAATGTAAATTTTATTGGTATTATATTAAAAGTGGCATTTCTGAGATTAGGTACTGGTGCAGGCGGTCAGTTTGTTATTAAAAGAAGCCAAGCGTGAGCTCAATTAGATCCCAATAATTTTGTAACCTATAGGTTTTCTGAGTGATATTTTATTATCTGGAGTGAAAAAGTGGCAGAAATGCATACAAAAAGTAATGTGTCGTAAGAACGCCCGCGCATGTCACAAAGAAACTTGACTGTTTTGTAAAATTGAAATTACAGGAATGCACAGAGCATGCTAATTATAATGTCGTTACTGACTTCAGAAATTTCATGTTTATTTCTTTTTTTTTTTTTTTACATATTTTAGTGTTCGTAGGTATATATTTTTCAGTAATTCTTTGAAAAGCTGTGTGGATGTAAATGAAATTAATATAGTAGTCGAAGGTAAACTAATTTAAAAGACCTTTTACGCCTTACATTTATACTATATCAAGTGAATTTATAATCGATACATCGTATCCAATTAAGGTTTTTTTTACACAGATTATATTATGTATTTAGTAATCAAGCAATATCGGTATTATTTTCTTTTTGTTAATTACAGTTAAAATTAATCCGAATTTGTAGGATATTTTCAATGCAAGTGTGTTATGCTGCATATAATTTTAAAACGATAAATCTGTCAGCAAACGCTTTTAAGTTTAATTAAGATTGTGTTTATCAAACATCTGAGGTCATTTAATTAAAGAAAAAGAAGAAGATTGCGGCATTAGAATTTAACCATTATATATTATGTAACTTAAAATATAAAATGAAAAAAAGAAAGTATTTTTTATTTCTGAAGTCTTTATATAATTAAAACTTTTGACATTGTCTTAATTAAACAAATGAATCATTAGAAACAACAGATGCTAACCGCCTACGCGAAATGATTCTGTTAAAATAGTAAAAGTTACAAAAAAAGTTTAAATGTAAACGTATAAAACAGATCAAATATAACAATACCTATGCCATTGGCTCATGATAAAAATCAACGTCACTACTCCGCACCGCTATATCGAAGCATTGCTACCTACCCACGCATTACTAAATGAAAATATATTTTACGCTGCCAAACAAATTAAATAAGAGAATATTTTTCATTTGGACAGTCGGATGGACGTGTAGTGAACAATAGGTCTCGGTTACAAGGGAAGGACAAACGGTCGACATGTGCGCGCGCGCATAACGCAAACGACCGATATTTTTATACGCGTTTTGTTTTTCAAATATTACGGATGGAAAATAAAACAAATTTAGTTTATAATATCCTATTTATTTAAATTTTATTTACATTACGTTTTAATGTTATTCCTAAATGTTTAACAAAAAATGAAATCTATATAGGATTTATAGCCTATATCAATCAACTTTGTAATAGCTAAGCTAGACGTAGTTTACCTACAGCTCGGTGGTAACAATAGTTTCATATCGATCACACTCGTGCTTCCTTTGAGACGGAACTGACCACACTCATCACGCCAAGTTACTATAAATATAGATAGTATAATGAAGCGATAATGAGAAAATTCATAAAACTTCACGCTAATTTAACTATTCCTAGTCCATAAAACTTTATATACCATCCTGTAGTTAAAAGTAATATAGTAATTGCAACAAACAGTATGAAGTTTCCGGCTATTAATTTCTAAACATTGTATTCAACAAATTTATTGCTAAATACAAACCAAAACGCGGGAATTATTACAAATCATAGCCAAGACGTTCTACCGGGTGCAATAAATAACCGTGTGTTGGAATGAGATCAACATTTCTCACTGTGCGACTGCTGTTGGGTTATTTCACCGGTACGCCAACGCGACAATATTTTCTGTTTATTTATCAAGTACGATAAGCCAATAGCACCATTAAATTAAAAAAATATTATATATTTAAAACACTTAAATTAGTATAAAAGTGTAAAACCAATACAATGGGCCTGGAAAAACATCATATTGAGATATAACGTAATGTATATTTTACGTTCTTTCAAACAGCGTATTTTCTATTAATGTTTTAACAACTATTACACAAAACTTGAAATATTTTCTTCAAATAGCAATTTACTATAGTTAATACAATTTCGGCTCCAAACGTTTAATTGAATCACCCGGTCGGTATATTAAGTTACAGTATACCAGTTTCATATGTCAGAGTTGGTAACAATATCTACTATGAAAAATGAGACACAAATATATTATTTATGTTTCAGACATGTCTTTTGATATTATTTGGGATTCATTGCATAAATAATCGTAGAGCATAAGTGTGAAAAATGATGAATATAAAGATATGAAAGAATTGAATTCGAAATAAAATAAATATAAATAAAATCTACGTGACTGTTTACTTTGGATCAACTTTTTACAAGCTTTACAGGTTCCCTTGTGAATGCGACTCGATTTTCTATACCAATAACTATTAAAAATAGCAATTGTAAAATTAATTTGTGCTAACTCTATCTGCATCTAATTGTACGGATACCAACGTCTCAAGAGTTAAAGTCCAACAATTCGTTAAATAGGTAATTAAAATTCATTCATGTTAACATATTAATTTTAATAGTTTATAACTTATTATAAGCAATAGTTGTATTTTAACAACCATTTGCAGTTCACGTTCAACTTATTTTGCATAGATGATCACTTTAATGTGGAGAAAGTCCTCCAGGACTAAGTTTACTATTGCAAATTCCTCTGTAACATGCAAAACCAAATATTTGTTAACATATTACAAATACAATGTTAATAAGTAGGTAATTGATTTGGAGTAAGGCGCTGATGGTCTTATCTTAGCCTCCGACATCTATAGCACATTGTATTCATGTAGATGTTAGTGCAAATATAAGTATTATTACGTGAAATAATTCTATTAGATGCAATAACTAAATTTTTATTCTATTCTAAAGTAAACATAAAATAAAACAATTTATTTTCCCATAAATAATTTTATTTCTCTATAAATATATATATAAAAATAATAATATATATAAATAACAATTGTTCGGAATGTTTTTACATATACCAGTTGATTTGGTTATACTTTATCTAATGTTAAAATTATGTGACTAGTACCACAAAGAAATACATACAGGCAGCTGTCTCCCCCCGTTCGCCCCAACCGTCTTGAAGAGACAAACATGCACCATCCAACTAATTCAATAACCTATATAAAGTCTACTAATTAATGTATACATTATAGTGTATACATAAGCTACTAATACATATAACTAAGTCACAATGGAACTGACTGGAATTAAAAACATTTAGATACAAGCTTTTTGATAAATAATTAGATTATGTAGATATCACTGCTTAACCCTGCGATGAAGAAAGTACAACAGTAGACCGCCTGTTATCATTGCAGTGCTCCTGTAAGAGAAAGACAGAGATAAATTTCATATATCTTAACAAACTGACTATCGATTAGCGTGCAAACTGAGTGTTTAGCTGCAAACTGCGTAGGTATTGTACGTGTAGTGGACATGCTCTATTCAAAATTACATCAAGTGCCTATAATATAAATCCTTCATAATATAATCTTTAATACATACCAAAATGCCACCTTTTTTGGCAATGATCGCTTGGCGCCATCGTACATTGACACATTATATTCAGAGCTTCCTTCAAAATTGTTTATTATTTTGGCGAGACTAGAAAATAGAAAAAAAAATTGATCTAGAATAAATAATAAATAGATTTTTAAAGTTCTTTTATAGCCGACTGATTGTTAATACGCTAGTCTGTTACACAGTGGGTCTGGTTCGATCGAAAAGTAGGTATTTTCAGACTTGTTTATCCTAATACAGATAATTTGTCCTAATAAAGAATAAATGTAAGTTTATATATATATTTTAAATTCATTTCAATAGGCTAATTGGCCAGCTACATCTACTTACTAGGCGTGTTTATTTAGAGAATATAAAAAAATTTGTTCGTATTTACATAGCCTTAGAACCAGTAGCGACAAGGGCACTTTTGTTGTCGATTGGCTTCACGTCAATTGTGCCAATGTTTGATAATAATGTTGTGACCTGAAAAATAAAACATATTTCAACTATTTACATATAGAAAATACAATATTAGATACCAAATAAACAAACGAAAATTATTGTTAAATTACGCAGTTTGAAACTTATTTTTTCTACACATTCAAAAATAGAAAACATCACGACTATTGCTAATGGACAACATTCTGGACTTTAACACGTTTGAATCATTTTATACAGTAAATGATACTGTTAAATATACTAGAAAAGATAGTGGGAAAAAGTTATTACTCTGTAAGGGTTGATCTAATTAATTTCTATGGTAGCCTGGCGTATGACCACACTCCTCCTGATGTTTAGCTAGAATACGCTCCTTGATCGAAAATAACTGTTCACACAGACAAAAGTCACCACCGCTATGAGGAAATGAATGTACACCATTCCAGACCAACATAGCACATTCATATCTTAATTGCGAATTATGTGACATGAATTGTTATTTACTTTTTTCTGAATGAAAATTCAGTTTTTTTTTAATTATTTGATGTACAGGCTATGATTGACAAGTTTCTTGTGGTCTTCTTCTCGTCATACGTCTTTCCAAAGCCATTATAGAATCTAACGTTGAGCAAGCGCACGCCTTTAGTGCCTATGCTAATAAACGATTTTTATTTCATTTCATTTCAACATAATTTTTGTAAACCGCTTATGGTATTGATTTCGAACAAATTTTATGCAATTGATGTCTCTAATGCATTATTTATTATTATGATCATATTGGGTCCACACCTGGTTGTAATATTAGAAAAAATACAAACTCCTGTGAATATGTAGTTGTTTTGTCTTTAGTACATATTTGAAAAATATATTAAATTTCATTACTTTTGGTAAATAAAGATTTATAAAAAGCTTTTAGCCACCATCTCTCAAACTAAAATAGCTGCAGTAATTTTGGCCATTTTCCAAATCCGAGAACCGATTGAGATGACAATCATTCCATAATAGTATAGCTAACGTTAAAATATAAAAGAAAACAATAACTTTGCAACAACAAAAAAGCATATATAATTAAGCTTAATTGTGGAAGCTTAAAATTAGGTTATTCTGTTTTACCTGTCCTGTATCATCAATCATAACACAAATATATAGCCCGAAACAAATAGCTACTTCTTTTAAAATAACATCATGCATATTAATTTGGACTAGAAATTGAATTTGAAGTCGAAACCCTCTGTATTACAGGATCAAGAGCAACTGCGTCACAGGGGAAAGCGACGACAATCCAATAAGTGAAAAACAAAAATGGTATCAGATCAAAATTGTGTAATAATCATTATTTATCTACCTTATGAATATTGATTTTCTTCTCATTCAATACACGAATCTGTATTAATTGCAATTGCGCCTGTGGGTCATCTCCCGCCAGATCCTTAAAAATAAAGAGCATATAATTTAAATGAAATCATAATAAGGAAATTGAAGCATAATAAGGAGTGGTAAGCAGATTAATTAATGATATTAGCTCAGCATACGCGTATTAGAATCAACTTGGATGTATTCTGATATAACCCTGCCCTGACAATCTGGACGGTATACATTTGCTACGAGCTGTCATAGCAGAGGAGACTGTCGCCTGCAAACATATGTCCATGGTAGAACTCGTCTCCGCTAACAGCTCATAATAAACTATGTAGATACAAACCATGTAAGGGGCAGGACCTCGTATCACATTGATTTTGTTGCAAAACTTCGCTAAGACAGCCAATATTTCAGTGGGACCAACTGTTATAGCATGACCCCCACGGTTGGTGTAAGCAACCCAATGACCAAGTTTCACAAAACAATAGCCTGTAAATAAATATATATAATTTAGTATAGGCGACATTAAAATAGTAAAAGGCAAAGGACTTGACCAATCAAGACTCAGTATCTATATAATTCTTTAAAGGTTTTCAATTGTTCCTAATCATACTAATTCAATGATCTTATGAAAAAAAACCTACTAGGTACCTGCCACATAAGAATCCCATCCTGCATCATGGTATGTTTTTGTCTCGGGAAACGAGCCTGAAGGCTCTACATGGGCGACATTCCATTGAGGTTCACATAATCGTTCATAAAAAAAATTATATAAACTGTAATTAAAATAAACGTTTGTTTAAAATTCGCCATGTTTCTCTCATAACATATTCACAGAAAGTCATTGTTGCTTACATGCTAATTATGTAAAAAGCGTGTGATGCAATTTAGATTTAAGTATATTAACACATCGAATACCGCATTGCAAAATCGTATTTTTCACATATGGACAGACATCTTTTTTACGTGTATTATTTTTCAAATATTTTTTTGTATTGTATGTATTTAAATCATGCTCGCGGGTGTACAAGCGGTCCCCAAGTAAAACACGTCGAGTGCCCATCCGTGAGCATGCGGGTTGGTAATGTTGTTGTGGAGTGACCAACCGGTGGGCATGCCGGTCTTCAATGTGTTAAATAAAAATAGATATATAAATACTTACTCTGGCAGCACATTTCTCTTCCAAATATTGTCAGATCTTGAACTTCTCTTAATATAAAATGATATGTATTTAGTATCATAAATATTAGAAAAAGTTTGGAGAATATTTTGTTTATATAAAGTATATTTGTTTGGCAGTGGACCAATGAATTGATTATGCAGTATCATCAAGTCTAGGGATAAATTGTGTCCAATAATGGGCTTTTTCAGTTTCTGAAGTATATTTAGGACTTTTGTGAATCCTAATAAGTGATTCAATAGATTTTTGTTCAAGCGCTCTTTCGGAATAGAGCGCATCCCCTTCACATCTTTATTCCTGTACAATACCATCTGGAAATATTTATGTTAGAATGTTATTTAGGGTCAATTAGTGCGCACAATCTTATTAAATAATTACTTATTTACTGGATTGATGTAGCACTCGAAATAGAAAAAAAAAACATTTGAATTCAAAATTTGGACTTGAGACTGAACAAAGTCTAAATTATATTATTATTTATCAACTATTACACTTATAGTAATAAATGAGGTTAGTTGTGAACATGTCCTTCTCTAATTTAAATATGCAGCTTCACTTCACTGCAACCATAATGATTATACATAAAATAGTAAGTACAACTGCAATTGTTTTAATTGAAATAATTTCAAACAATAATTACCATTTTGCTTTCACCTAAACTGTCGGCTGTACAGATTTCCGGAAATCTCAACCTAAATTGTGTATGTAGGATATATCTGAGAATTGGATCTTCAATAGGAATGTACATTGTATTATCTTTGCTCTGAGTCAACCATCTGAAAATATTTGTTTATTTTATTTCAAATGTTTATTGTAAAGAATACAATAGACGAGTTTGGGCATTTTCTGCCAGTTGACTTTTAGGATAAACTGACAGATTCTTCTATCGGAAAAGAATAGCTAAATTAAGAAAGGATGCTGATCTGCCATTCAAATGATATTTTTGTAGACATTCCATAGAGTGCAGAAGTGCATAGAATGATTGAAGTTATTTTGAAACAGTCAAGATTCAAGTATAGGTTACATCAGAGCAGGTCGAGTTCAATTATCAATGTAAAGGGGGTTTATAGTCTTGTTTGAGAGACATATCAACTATATTACTTTGAGACTTGAGAACAATGGTTTTGTATTTCCGCTTCCATGGCCATGTCAAAATATAGATTATCATCATTTTCAATAAGCTGCTTGATTTCCTCCTCTTCAAACTTATTCAAATATGGTATGCCGTCATATATAAACTGGAAAATTAAAAGGAATTAATTTACTTAATATCTCTATATACATTATTTAAATATGATTTGTGCCATTTAGAAAGTATATTTGAGAATTAATTTCTACTCAGTTCCTTAATACATTTTCATAAAAAATACATTTATTAAATTACATTCTTAACCAAGTATGTATAGACTATATTTGGCTAAAATTTTCATTTATGACATTGTATCAGTATATTACATAAGGAGTTAATGTTACAGACAGATTGCCTCCAACATGTTATTATAGTATGACAGTATTGATATAGGGAGAAAGCAGTGTATGAAGACTCCCCATCCATGTCAACCTAACGAATTTACATGTTGACATCTCCGAGCACCAAATAACAATGGCATATTTACAAATTGAAATAAAAATATCTTACCTTATTAAAGTCGAAGTTATTCTTGCGAAAGAAATCTACAGCGGACGCTTGAAGCACAAAGCTTTGATCGATATTCTGAAAATGTTGTGTTCGGAGATGGAATGTGTATGCAGTACCTTTGTACATATTTCTATCTCTATCATACATGAAGCATGTCAGACCAACTTGAAACATCTTTACTTTATTAATTTCAGTCCTGAATGACTCATATCGTTTTTCATTTGTATCAAATAATCTGGAAAAATAGATTGTGTAATTAATTAGTGAACTAGGTAGTCTTAAAAGCAATATTATTAAAATGTTCTTGTATTATTACATTAGCTCAGTATATATTATACCTGTGTTTTAAATGATCTGACGATATCATAGTAAATTCTGTGTCGAAACCGATGAAACGACATGTTTCTAGGTTGTGTTTAATTTTAGGGAATTTCTCGTCAAAATTGCTCTGGGTTATATCCATGTTTTAATATGATTTTCTCTTCTTTACTATTTTATTTTTAAGTTAGGGTATAAACCAATATATTTTCTTTCAATTACTATAAATCAACATCGATTAACACAGTGAGCTGTGTATGTTTTGAAATATGCTGTTATAAATTTCTTCTAGTATGTAATGTCTCTGCCATTATCACGGAACATAACACTCGCTAGTGGGATATAATCTTCTTCTTTTGCGATAATAGCAGACGTCCTACGGAGGTGAGAAATAATAAGATAAAATCGCCTAACAAGTAACAGCTGATAACACCCGCGGTACAGAATACAGAATCGATGCAAGTTTGACAGTTTTGTTCGTCTAAGTGCTGTTTTTAATTAAAGCAAAGAGATTATTAAATATGCAGCTTAGTCTTAATTTTTTATTTATTATTTTAAATGCTCTGTTTAGACTTCGCTTTTCAATTATTTTCAGCGAAGCAATAGCATCTATCTCGAAATTTGGAGCACAGTTTGTGTAGCAAAAACACGCTTTTCCTATTTTGTATCATTTTCCCATACTTACCTACGAACAATGCCACTTTATGAATAATAAAATTCTATACATTGTAATAAAGTCCTAGGTTCTTTAAAGCATTACGCAGCTAATTAACACGTTTATTTTGATTGTTTTTATTTTGGCGTCTCGAGCCTTTTACAATTTTGTTTTCATTTTCATTTAAAGAAAAAAACTACTCGTAATTTGTGTATCAATGATAATAAGACTGCTATATACTTTGAATATACTTATATATGTAATCTACAGTCTGTAAATAAAAACATGATAATGTATTTATATTATAAAAATAACCACTTCATTGAAAATGGGGTAGGTACAAGTAATGAAAAACATTTATGGTCATAATTTGTTAGGATAAAGTAAACCGTGGATTTGCAGTTACACAATTGTTATGTTGCGTAACGTTATTGAGCGGGAGTGGCGAGCCGATGGCGACGTCTGACCAATTTATTATCAAATAAGTAACTGAAGGTACAGTACGTGCAATCGTAAGTCGGTGCAGTCGCAAGCGTATGTCCATCGTTACGTATACCGCAGAATATTCAAAACGAGTCGACACAATCGCCGGCCGCGTCATTAAAAACGGCTGTGTCTTTCGAAATAACTTTTACTTTAACTCAAGCAAAAATGCGTTAACAAAATAAGATTTTTAAATCCTAAATTGTGATGAATAAAAACATGGAGTGTGAGAAGAAATGTGAAATTTCAAAAACTGCAAATATGCAGAAACCGAATTATAAATTAATGTCTTTACAAAGGATATTTGTGTTAATATCTACAGCTGTAGCTGTTGTTATTATTGTTTATTACACTCCAATGCCTGGTTCGTATAAAACGTATTTCATATAGTATATTTTAAATAAATAAATAAAAGACAATCGGCCTTTGAATTTGGCGGGAAACAATTTTGAAAAGAAAATTTTATAAATGAAGTCCATCAATTTTAAAACCTATTTATTTGTTAGGCCAGTATAATTAAGATACGGTGCAATGATAACTTTATTTTTGTGACTAATAATAATCTTAATAATGACGCAAATAACCGTGAACTATATCTTTAAATTAAATTCAAATTTTATTTATCTATTGTATAGCTAACTTCATTAAATTACTTTAATGTAAATAACATATAAAACAGTAGAATACAAAACAACAGTCTTTTATCAATCATTTTACCCACTTATAAGGAATATAAAATAATGAAATAATCAATAAAACCGTTGTCATATATTTATTAGTAAAGTGAGCTATAAATCATTTACAATTGTTAGTAGCTGCTTTTGAATATATTCAGGGTTACATGACGTCGAATAGACATTAAAAAGACCAATAAATCACTTGATTTTGTTATGCAAATTGTAAATTGCTTAACGATTTTCTTTACAGAAGAGTATTTCGAGAATTGTGACCGAGAATGTCACGAGTTGGATTGGCCAATGATTTGTCGAGTGAAGATGGTTGTCGAGGTTTACAAGACATTAAGCAAGTGAGATATTATTTACTTATTGGTTTACATACTATACTTTGTCTTGTGTTTATACCCACATTGTTTCAGATCTTGTGGGAACTGTACAGAAAAAGGAGGCCCAGATTGTCCAACTATGTGCATATCAGGTGATGGCAGAGAACGAGGTGTTCTCTCTATAAACAGAGAGCTCCCAGCACCACCTTTATACGTGTGTCAAAACGACATACTTGTTGTTGATGTGGTACATCGTGCTCCAGCACACGCTCTCGCTTTTCACTGGAGAGGACAGCCTCAGAAAGAAACGCCATGGATGGATGGAACACCGATGTTAACGCAATGCCCACAACCAGCATATACAACTTTCCAGTATAAGTTCCGTGCCTCTGCTGCGGGAACCCACATGTACCATGCTCATTCAGCAGCCGATGCCGCTGATGGCCTAGCAGGAGCTCTCGTTGTGCGACAATCTATAAGACAAGATCGTCATAGTTCCCTTTATGATAAAGATTTGTCTGAACATACAATGTTCATTGCTGAATGGGGAAACTCTATGGGTCCCCTCGCTGGTATTATATCACAAACCCCAAATGCGGAATCTCTGCTGATAAATGGCAAAGGAAAAACTCAATTAACTCCTAATGCTCCATTATCAAAGTTTTATGTGCAAAGTGGAAGACGATATCGATTTCGTGTCGCTTACGCGGGAGGATCTAAAAGCTGTCCTATAAATATATCAATAGACGAACATTCGATGAAGCTAATAGCTCTTGATGGGCATAGAATTAATCCCGAGGTCGTTGGATCAGTAGAAATAAGTAAAGGGGAACGGTTTGATTTCGTTTTGTTTGCATCAAAGGCTGATGGTGAATACAATATTAGAGTTGTGGCAGACAAATCTTGTCAGAATGAGTTAGAAGGTCAAGGTGTTTTAGTTTACAAAAAAGACCCAAAACGTGGCCTAAAAGTGGGCAATGACTTAAAAAGTGATGTGTCTAATAGGATATTTTCAAGTGTTTATAACAAAATGTGCGAAAAGGACGAAGTGTTGTGCTTAGATGAAGTGCAATCATCTGATGAGATCCCTGATGTTATTGTTGCCAAGGTCGACATTACACTCTACGTTCCTTTTAACTATTCAACAAAACGGATCGCGCCTAAACGTTCGGGTAAGTTTTGAATTAGGTAGAATAAAGCTCACAAAGAGTATGCGATTAATTAGCTTTAACGTAACGTCTTTGTAAAATATAAGTGGACGAATGTCAAGGTCACGGTTTTGTTACAACACTCGTGGTTAAGGCGTGCGTGAGTGACCCATTCTCTTTTGCATTACTTATGCCAGTATCGTGTTATAACGTTGACACACCAATATATCCTCTAACAAAGTTTCTACAACTACCTACAAGTACCTACAACTATATGTATTTACTAAGCTACAATATTTAAGTAATAACAAACAAACTTTTATTGTTTATTTATTATACTCTATCTAACAACTAGAGTTAGTACTGAGATGATGTACTCGTCTGTGATTGGGCAACGTTCAAAATATACTGCATAGTTTTTCAATAAATTAATGAGCTCTACTGACATTTTTTTTTAAATTTTTTTTTTTGTAGAATACTGCCTAATTCGTTTCTATGAATACAATTATATAAAATAATATAAAACATTCAATGTACAATGTTGATATAAAATATGCAGTGTATAATATAAAAGTGTATTGCAGTGTATGATATTAGATAGAGTTAGTTTGATGCATTCTAGGCACGTCTAGAAAGAAAGTGAGGTAATCAGCTAGTCTCAGATAATCACGTCCGTATTAAACCACAAATAATAGTTAGGCTTCAGCGCACCATACGACTCTGTGGCCGCAATTTGCAAGATTGCTTTACTACGCAATCTACGAGTACATATTATACATGCATTAAAAACGATTTATTTTCTATCATATACATGTAATCTACTTTCATTAAAAAACTACATTAATAACGATTGTATTTATACGAAAAATATATCCATATTATAATAGATGGTTTATATTAAGAAGAAACAAAACACAAATATTATTATTTATAACACACTATGGGAGAAAATAAATAAAACAGCGATATATTATTTTAATTAACGATATAAGATGATTTCAGCATTTTGATGGAACGCTACGCGCTAACAAGATAACGTTTTTGTTTAGAGTGACATCCTTTTTTGTGTTTTGTTTGCGCCACACGCGACGTGCAGGAGAATTGGAAAAGCCATTTACTTTGTTTTGTTGCTGGTTTTTCCATCACCGTTTGTGAGACACAAGCGGCCATGCATTGAATGTAGGCAACTTTTTAGTTAGAGCTCATTCGTATTCCTTAATCAATGAATACTCGTTCAAACTGATTTTACCTTCATTCTTGATAGCATTTAAGTTATGTATAACAATCCGATCTGATTGATTTCTTTTAAGCGCGCAGGGCATTTTCACTTCTCATGTACTAACAATATTGTAAAAGTATCTCTTTTCAATAGAGGAGGTATATTTTATAATGAATAAAAACCATATAAAAAATATTATAATAACAAAAAACAAACATTATCCTCATAAGTAATTGACAATTTACTTGGCTACGTTGCTTATATTATAAATGTATAATTTCAGCTTTCGGCATTGTAATATGTTATATTATTTACAGAAAGTCTAGGTCACACAGATGGTCATCGTTTCACGTACCCAGCCTCACCGCTTCTAACGCAGAGTTCAGATGTGACGCAAGAGGCAATTTGTACAGAGACCCCCGGCAGAGGCGACGAGTGTGTTCACATTAAAAACATACCTCTTTATTCGACTGTGGAGATAATTTTGTTTGACCAAGGTAATTTGATATATCGGGTGATACAAATGAATGTTTGGATAACAAAATGCGGTGTTAGTAGAGTACAATAAACGTTCATTCAGATCATCCCTGTATTGTTGTAATCTCTTCACCTACTTAGTGAAGAGAAAGAAAGATATTAAGTAAAATAGGTGACATAGTGGGGGGTTTTAAAATCCCCAATAGTTAATGTTGCAGCCTCAATATCGTCATTTATTTTAGATTTTAAGCAGATCGATTTACAGGCTAAAGACAAAAAATTAGAATTTATAAAGCATTCTAATGAAAAAAGTAGATATCTGACACAAATAACTGCAAAAAGTTAAACACTATTGTGTGAATAAAAAGAATTCACGGCAAACGTGGCTGCCTGCCAGCGTTTTTTCACTTCAACAATTCACGCTTCTTAAAAGTTCATTACTTCAGAATCCGTGTTAAATAATTTGTATTTTATATTTATTTATTCCTTTAATATATTCTTTTATAAATGAAATTAATAATTTCGTTCATTGTGATGTCGGTTATATGGAAATGATGTTTTATGAAAGAAATGAAAGGGCCAAAATCCAAATTGAAAACCTATATTTCTTCTGTATCTAAAATCTACTGTGAATTTGAAGAGGCATATGATTAGAAGAATGTATGTTCAATATACTGGCCAAATGCTGCAGTCGAAACAAAAATGGTATATATATAGAGAAAAAAGTCGTTTGCGCTACCCCAGTAAGGCCATGGGAGTAAGTTGTGTTGGTTACCTTCTCCTAAATACGTATTAGGCGTCGTAATTACGTATCACTAGATCACAATAATATGTCTAATATGACAAATGCCAGACACAAATTCTGGGAAAATAAACTTCATTGCTACATAATTACATTAGATAACTTCGTATATTATCTGCTTTATTAATATAATATGTTTATATGTTTTGTCTCTTTCTATTATATTATTGCGTGTACTTAATTTAGAGTTAGGAAGAAAATTGTATGTATTTTATATTAAGTAACAAAAAATGACCGTGACATGTGTTTATATGTAGTGCGACAAAGGTCATAGGCGATATATTTTTAAAATTAGTTCTTAGTAGCCAATTATAACGATAGGTCTCAGATCTGTTCACCTTCGTGTATGCCACACTCTAACTTTACATTAAGCGGAGTGAGGTCATCTGACGTGTTTTTATAGTAGTTTTGTAATAAGTATCAATGTTAATAGCTTTCGAGTGAATAATTAAATGTTATTTAAATAATCAATTTGATTGATGAACAAAATTATTTTGTTAAAGTAATGAAATGTAAATAAGCAAAGACAACATTATTGAGTATTAAGCTTACGCCTAAATTCTCAAAACTAAGATGAATTGAGAATTGAGTAATCATATATGTCAATTCTCAAGATTCACCTTTGAGTGTTGAGCATAGAATATACAGCCGTTTATTGCTTACTATTGTTACAGAGATAATATAAAATTATTATAGTTGAGTAACAAGTTTGTGAGTACATTGGCTTCTAATTCAATATATTTAGCTCAAGACAATTTAATGACAAAAACATCGTAAATTCTAGTACTCAGAAAATCCTATCTAGCACTCAGAAAACCCATTAAATGGTAACTTTCACAAAAGTTTGCGAATGACTTATTTCTTACGTTAACCTCTTAAGTTCGAGAGATAGAACTACCTTTTAAATCTTATTGTGAGCGTAAGTTCTAAGAGACGCATTTGATTATTGATAATAATAACTTCTAATCGTAAATCCATGATTGGAAATAACTCAATACTATGAGTTGAAAATTGCTAATATTGATGACTGGTGAAAGTGTATGTGCAATAAAGTACATATGTGCTTGGAAATATCTATTTGATATAGCAATTACGTTTATACTTGTTCGTATTTCAAAAAATATTTAAAAAATCAGGCGTAATTCGGAAGTTAAAAATACTATATCCAGTGTAGTGGAGACGACATTTCTTAACTTTGCAGCATTGTCTCTACTTAATATCATATGAAATGCGTTTACTAAACTGTTTTAATAAAAGATAAAAGAAACCTACCTAACCTAATTACACTTTAATAAAATAAATGACAATAATACAATACCAAAGTACACTTTTCAAAATTAAATTTTAACTTGAGTATTTGAAATAAACAACCACGGTTTAATGCAGACACGAGTGCTCTTTAATAATTTTCCAACGAAATGCAAACCCCTCTTACTCGTAATCCTTTCATCTACACATTTACAATTAAAATGAATTGGCTACTTGGTGCTGTTACTTATACAATATCTAAATAAGACAATATTTGTAGTGAGGTCCTTATTTCCAAATATGTTTTAATTAAATCAAATTATATATTGTTAATTTAAAAAAATGACAACTGGGACAATAAAATACCTTCATTTCGTACTCTTCATTAAATTATTCAAAATAGTAAACCGTATAAAGTGTTTTAATTATGATAATTCAAATAATATTTCATTACAGCTTAAGGTCTTATCACAATATAATTACCCCGACTGTAATTTAAATTAATTATTATTAATTTTAAAAATAAATGATAAAAGACGGACGATGAAGGAAGACGTATAAGATTATAGGTAATAAATAATTGGGATTTTGTCTAATTAAATTAAAATTTTCATTTCATTTCAGGAGGAGAGTCAGATCATATTTTCCACCTACACGGCTACAGCTTCTATGTCGTCGGTATTAGAGAATTTGAGTCAAGTTTAGACAAAAACACAACTATGCAAATGCATGAAGAAGGAACATTATTTCCGTCAGTAAACCTCAAGAATCCAGTCCAAAAAGACACTATTACAGTACCTAAATTTGGTGCAGTAGCTTTGAGATTTAAAGCTGACAATCCAGGGTACTGGCTTATGAGAGATGAAAGGTCAAGTCATTGGACTAGAGGTTTAGATTTTGTGATAAAAGTTGGCGAAGAAGGTGACTTTGTTCAGGCTCCTGCTGATTTTCCAAAGTGCGGTTCTTACGTTGGACCTGACTATTTCCTAATTTGATCTGAAGACTTATTTAGAAGTTAATTTTCGTGGTTACCATATTTATTTTTGTTTTAATGTAAATAGATAGCTTTGTGTAATTTTGGGTCTGTAAGAATGTCATCTTTGATTAATATTAAGTGCCCGTAATTAGATGTAAATTATGTAAATAAAACATAATTATTTAATTAATATACAATATATTTTCATTATTATTGAAATTATTATTTTATAAATTTTTAGTTATAACATGAATATCAACTATTTATTAAGTATTTCTTCGGTGAGTTCATGTTTGATTTATGTAAAACTCTTGGCAAATAGTTGGGAACGAAATCGACAAGTCCCTGTGGCAATTTCGTTTGAACACACAAATCGTATTTGATAAATGTTATTATTGAATGTGACTTCAATAAATATTATTTTTAAAGTGTATTTTATTTTATGTACATATATCCCACACGTTTTTCTCAATAATAAAATGTCAGACATTTTTCGAATATACAATAGATATATTAAATCATTATATAATGATTTACTGAGAAAGTAATTTCCCTTTGAAGCATAATTCACTTAAAATTAAAATAATAACTATAATGCTAGCGTATTCTATAGGTTGTAGGTTTTATATATGACTAGGAACTAGTCTCAAGAGAAACTATTATATTTTTTAAACGGAATTTACAAAAGGTCTGTTTAAAAAAGATAAATGGTGTGCAGTAAGTAATGAATAACAAAAATACCTAATTTAAGTCAAGTCTATTAATCACAAACAATGGGTTTGAACTGTCAACTGTTAGTAAAGATTTGTGACGTTTTTATGACGTTTATGGCGTTTATACTCGTAATTCATTTGTCTTTAAGGCTGCCACTTTATTAAAGGCATGGATTTGGTCAAACGTATAACTAGTAAATAGAGTAATTTAATTTGTGTTTTCTTTACTGACAATTCAAGTACTGAATCAATTTAACAATGGTTTATAAAAAAATATTTAAGTCGTCATTAACGACAGAGAAATCTTAAAGTAAACTAGAAATTTTGTAAATACTTCTACCGGTTAGCAAACTTAAGACATCTAATGTAAGGTCTATACTTCGTCACAAATGTAGTTTCATTATTGTTGAGAAACAATGTATAGCTAGTTACGTTTGTACATGTATATGTAAACTATCAACTTCGGCTTTTTCCTACCCACTTTCACTTTTCGACGGTAACAAGTGACACATAATATGAAGAAATAGTGAAAATTATCATTATAAAGCAACCAATATATATACCATAATACCACGAATAAAGAATAAATAAAGAATGTATGCTGTACAATGTACATTGCATATTTTAAAATAAAATTACAGTTTATATATTAATTACAAATATTGCTAAATTGCATTGCCCGATACTAATACTGTTTCTCCTATGACAATTGGTTATCTGGAAGATATTACTTTTAGTGATAAGGTCGCCAATTGCTCTAAATTTGTTTCTCATTTTTCTCAATTGTATTAGTATTATTATTTTTCTAAAGCAATAAAGAATTTATTATTATTATTTTATTTTATTTCGAAAGCATTTGCTATTAAGTTTTTGAATTCCCACAAGTATTATTAACGCACTTCTCTTGGTCGTTTTCTGTGGGCTTCATGAGAAGTATAACACCTGACTGAATGACCTGAATTCTATTCGTATTTGTTGTAGAAATTATAACAGCGAATTATGTAGGTATTTTGTGAAAATTAACAACGGGATTATATTATATTATTTATTAATAAACCTTGACTTAATAAAATATTTGTAAATATTGTTATAAATATTATAAAATTAAATGGTTTTTCAAGTTTTACAAAGCGCGGGGCTATAGCTATGATGGATACACAAAAACATATGTTAAGTTAACAAAGTTACAAATATGTGTATATATACTAGACTCTGGATAAGATTAGATACGGTTATTCTTAAAATCTTAAAAAAAATAGCAAAAGATAAACTTTCAAAAGACACTTTCACTGTTTAATTTCAATCTTATCAAGATAATGAAATATATATGTATACAATATATTCAATGTACAGATATTAATCGCAAAACAAAACAAAAAGCACACGAATTGAATATCACCCTTACATAGACAATTTAACCAGTGTATGTATTTAAATAGTAACGCGAAAGAAATCGTTAGAAGTATTAGATAATGTATTACGTGATAGAATCAATCATTCATCTTTGAGACATGATTGTTTCTCTAAAGGTTACCATGGAATTGATATTTTTAGGGGACTAAATATAATTCTTTATCATATATACATACATGATTAAATATTTGATATACAAATATCTAAAGTTACTTCGGTCTGTAAGTGTATTTTAGGTTTTATTATAAGGTTTATAAGTGATTTTAGGTTTTTCAAATTCAAATTTGCATGATTTTTTTTTTCAAATACAATTTATTATGTATCCAGTATGTATAGGCATTAAGTTCGCCTTTTGTAATTTTTTAGTACAATAAAGAATTTATTATATTATTATTATAACAATAATAATGTAAATACGTTGACATGTATCTTAATTTCTTTCAACTAAAATTCCTTATGAACGCTCTGAAATATATGAATGAATAAAAACACCAAATGGTTGAAAAATAAAATTGTTTTATAGAAAACATGGTCACCCTACAAATATCGAAAGCTGAGGTATAACCAAAACGGAACTTGCTGCATCACAAAACTGGTTATTTAAACAGTAGATTGGAAAAATGGTTATTGACCTACCTAGCGACAACAACATAACACTTATGGATTAATATGAGCATTTACAATAATATTACATAAACTTGTTTTTAAAACGCAACAATGTTATTCGTTTCATAACGCTGAACTATACTGAACAAAGGTACTGAATAAATAATATTAATATTCTCAAAATGTAAATAATAAGGAGTTTTTGGAAGGCATCGGGAGATTTTGCTTGTAATTCTTAGAATTATTTTGCCGGATTCGTTACGGTTAACTAAAACTGTAGATTTTATATTCGCTTTTCATAAAGCGGTATTTTTGTAACAATGTCCGAGAACAAAATATTATAACATTGAGTTAAATATAATAGAAAAGCCAAGTCAAATGAAGTAGTTACAATCACAAACAACAAGCTCGTATGAATAATTATTTCATAGTAGTGCGAAAGCCAATTGGGGCAGATAACTTAAAATACAAAAAACAAAAGTGTATTAACAAAGAACACTAATGACGGATTAAAATAACACTTTATACTAATACTAAAGGATATATACATGGACTAAACTGATAGAATAAAAACATTGTGCTAGCATATTTAACTCAATGCACAATATGGCTAAAGTTATCAACTGGTTTCCGTGAAGAGCTTTTTATTTGAACTTTGAAGTACTTTATATTCTAAATTGTAACTCTTTGAGTTGTCAATATTGTAAAATTACCTAAAACCTTCGCGTATTCAATAAGGAATAATCATTGGAAAGGTCCTTGACAAGGGTGGAGGCCGCACTTTCACGACAAAGAAAGTAATTTCATGTCGTCATATTTCAAGTTTCAACAGAAATCTACCTTCTAGTTCTTTCTTTGATAAATTATGTAGTTGGAAACAAAATACATTTATTACTATAATTGTAATGTATTAAACCAAGACAAAACTTAATCATTAAGAGGATATTTGATTCATTATAATATAATAATAATAATAAACTAATCAGACATATACAAAATAATCAAAATAAACGCGATGGTAGTGAATAACCAAAAACATAAATACAAGTATATTACTAATAATTATTGTTTTAGAGATTGAATGACTTTTCCGACAATAACGTTGGCTGAAAATAATAAACATAGGACCTAGTTCACAAATTTAAAATTGGACGCAGTACTAAATAAATATTAAACCAGTGCCCAGTTGTATCGTTTTTTTAATAGGCCGTTTTTAGTACTACGCTTCACCGATAGGATCGTATTGTTTCGCTCTATATCTAATAATTTTTTATTCTTTCAAAACGGCTCCATTTTATTATTTATACTTAAAAGAGGATGCTGTATTATATAAAACCCTTTATGTATTATATCAAAATACCATTACATCGTTTTATTTTTATTATAGCCAAAACTTACATTCATTATGATGATGCAATAATAATAAATTGTATAACGTGTTGATCGGTATAGCGAGTTTCATTTCTCGCGAATAGCTGTCCGATAATTCACCGTAAGCTATTGCAACATCGACTACATTGTACTGACTCGCTGTTTAAAAGGGCTTAAGTTATTCAATATTATTAATGTCTGAGGTTATTTGTAAGTTCAGCATCTTATTTAAATTTGTTAAATGTTAATATAATCCGACATTTAGGTAATGTAATTTTGTTTCGTCTTGAAATCCATGCAATGGCTGAAAATATGAATTAATCAACATAATTGCGATAGTAAACCGTATATTGTTTTACATTTGAAATATTTTTAATGTTATTTCATATGGGCCTGCAGTAAGAACATCCTTTTCCTCCTCTCTTCATTTTACTTAATAAATAGTTATATATAATTATGTTTTGTCTCTTTTTATTCAATTCTAAATAAGACAACACTGAATGAACCAAAACATATTCTAATTCGTAAAGTAGTAGTGGTGATTCATATTACATAATAAATTAAGAAAAACACTTACTCCGGTCCAGAGCGTGGGATTGCATTCTAAACCTAAAAATATGAATTTAAATAGAATAATAAACCAGGAAATAATTCAGTGTCACTCGGCGCGCCGGACGGAACCATAAAAAGCAACGAGTTAATTTACTCTCATTTAAAAGTTTGTTGTTAAACTTCTCCGTAGAACAAACGACAAACACACAGCTGAATTTATTCGATATCTTCATGAAATATAATATAACGAAAATTATATGTATCTTTAAAATTACTATCTTAGCTATTATTGTCGTTTAAAATATGAAATTAAAAACTTATAATATGTATTTTCCACTGATTTTGACCTAAGATTATTACTAGATCAGTGCAACAATTTTTTAAAGGTTATTTATATATCATAAAACTATCTTCATAAATGTTAGTTTGTGAAATCTTTAGAAAGTTCCTTCTATATTATTCTAGGAGCACACGATCAATCTCCGCACAAAGGGCTATCTCAATCAACATTTCATATCAACTTTTATATTGTAGCAGATTTTTCCTAAGGGTATTTTATACGTAATTGTTTCTCTAACTTTTATAATTAAGTAGCTATAATTCTTTCAAACAAAATAATTAATAAAAATTATAGATATCCTCTAAGGCCAGGTTTTAGAAATAAATAACCGATCAAAAGGAAATTATAACGTAATTTAATATAACAAATACTTTTTCGTTTTCGAACCAACTTGAAGGATAAAAATTGTAATAACAAAGAACATTCTCTTTTGTTTAAGGTTCAATGAGCTTTCAGAAGTTAAGGCAATAGCAGAAGTTGGAGGTTCTCTTTGTATTTCACAACCCTTTAATTTTCAAAAATAAAGTTATTTACTTATTTCGTCTTTCTTATGCGAGAAAAAGGTCCTTGCTTAATTTTTATGATAAACGTGTACTTAGGTCTAGCCAAGTAACCCTACAGACATTACCTATTTAAAAAACTTCATACAAGGTTTATCGAGAATGTCATTTACTATAAGTATATAACCATTAAGAAAAATATATTAAAGAAGACATCAGGAACAATGACAGTCCGTAATTCTATTTCCGTAAATATTGTAATTAATAATTATTATTGATTTAACTATATGCTCGCATATATTGGAAATTTTGTGTAATACCTTTTGATGTTATTGACTTATTTCATTTGTCATCGCTTCTCTAGTATATTTAACTCAATGTTATTAAATATCAAATACGCGTTAACATTTCTAAGAAATTAAAAAGAGTTTCTAAATTCAAAATTTGCTTTTAACATACGAGACCCACCCTGAAAAGGGAAGTAACTCGTAACAAAAGACAAATAGCACTACAGTTTAATATATTAATTTGTACGCAATTACGAATAAACGGTAACAAAGAGTACATCATAGTATATGTATTTTACTTCAATGGCTGACGAAATTAAGTCGAGTGAATATTAAATATACGCACGCGATATGTACATTTTCGTAAAATTGTCAATTGTCAATTGCAAATTGTCGTTTGTATCGTTAATAAGAATCTTCTTCTTATAATATAAATTTAGAGATTTAGGTTATTTATCTAGATCAATAAAGTCTATCTAAATATCTAGAAAGACTGTTAAGAACTACTAACAATAGCTGTTTCGGGCTATGAAAAATAGTGAAAGTTTGGGAAGGTATAATATGTAGGCAGACCGATGGTTATTAACCCAGTATACCTATATCCCATGGTATGTACTATTTTGAAGTGACAATAGCCTATAGACAGATCTTCGATAGTACCTACGTGAATATTATTCCGTAATAAATTTCTCCATGATTACACGGTTAAGATGCCCAAGTCATAGTTTGAAATTAAATTGCAAGGGCTCGAGTACTTATACTTAATCGTTAACTTTGATCAATTTCAGAGCGAAAGCTCGTGATTATGCAAAATACTTCCATAGCACTATACTTATGTTAACTCCAGCACCGCTTTGAGGTGACGAGTTTTGTCAGCTTGAAATATAGAACGTCTCGATCCTTCTTAGATAGACTTACGTCATCTTAGGTGTACTTAATTCGAATTAGTTTGTGCTAAAATATACCTATTAGTGTGCTAAGCAAAAGCGATATTATTTTATTTTTTATTTGAATGTAGGTACTAGAGATAAACTTCTCCTCAATAAATCTTAATAAACACATCTTAAACAGATACGGACGTGCATTTCCTTTGTTTTGTTTCCACTAGTGTTGGCCGTTAGAATATCAAGCAGGTAAAGTCATACTTGTTTCAAATGCATTAGATGTTCACACACGAACACGATCTTCACATACGAAAATACCTATATATCCTATACGTTTTAGCAGTAATATCAAATTTTATTATAAATTCCTATACTGGGATTCTATATTGGGAACTTAATCATATGTAAAAGTCTATTGAAAGTCGCAATCTCGTGTTATTTTTATTGGAAGTCGATAGAAGAAAAAAAGTGTAGTCAATTCTCAGTGTAATTGCGATTTCGTTTTCGTGTTATTAGGATTCGTTCTTGCATTATTATAGGAAAATTATTTAAACACATTAAAACTAAACGCCTTTAAATTTGAAATACAATATAACATATATTTATATCTATCTTTAAATATATTCAGGCGTTATACTTTTCAATATTTTTTAGATTAAAATTTAAAAAAGTATTCACATATCTATGAATAAAATTCATCTTACGACAATAAAAATAATTAAAATTTTTCATAACTCAATATAGCTATTGGGACAATTGATTGGTTGTCGCCGTAGAGAGGCTGATCCGTTTACTCAGAGTTAATACGATTATAGAGGGATACTTTGTCAAACGTGACGCGATTTCCTGAGAACTAGTTACCCTTAGGTTATACTATATCTAGATAAACGAGGGTTCTATGTTTCAGATTACGTGTAATTAAATCCACGTCGTTGTTAGCTGGCTAGAGCATGTTTCTGTCGAGCGCTACATTTAATTTAAATTATATTTTATATTTTAATCTTTTTCCTTCATATAAAAAAAATCTGTTAAGTATAAACGCGTGCGTGTAATTGAAAACGGATTTTAATGAAAAAATTGCGTGATATAAAACTTTATGATTAATTTAAAATAGCACTATTAGTACAGGTTGACACTCATGCTCTATGTGGGTAGGTAGATACTACACGGCGCTGGCTGCTTCTCTTTATACATATCATTTAGTGTACATCTCGATCACTCATTACTCTTGTATTTACGTTAATCAAGGGCTTCGTTCAGTTCATACACATACACGAAAACAAAGTTTGCACCTATTTGGTTATACAATGTTCTTCTTCTTCTTTGTTCAAATGTAGAAAGTTACGTTTTAGATAGAACCACCTATAGGCGAGTAGCAGAATTGCAACAAATACCTACATCTATAATGTAACAGTTCTTGCTGCAAAAGGCTTACAAATATTTGATGATCTCTGTGAGTATTTGTCTTGGGTTTGAGTATTGTCTTTGTCATAGCACAAGGCATCCTGAAGTCAAGGTATTGTGTGTATGTATAAATTTAGTGTAGGTACTACCGTCTTATTATTACTAATATCAATTTACATTTAATTTCATTTCAACCTTTAACAAAATACAAACTAAATTGAATCACTGCTAAATCCATTTGAATATTTGAAAGAGTCTCATTAAGATGTTGCGACTCGTACACTATGTATGTATGCAATTCCCAAATGCAAAGTATGCGAGCGTTAAATCCTGAATCTGGAAACCGCTTTTAACTAACACAACTCTGTAATTAGTGACTAACATTAAATGCACATCAAAGTAAGAGTGTATTCTATAAGTACTTTGTATATTTGCATGTCATGTACATGTATTTATCTATAATTTATGTGGCCTAAGTATAATTTTTATACGTGTCCCATATTCAGCCTTATTACGACTTGAAAATTCAAATAATAATTACCATTTATTAGGTGCAATATTTTATTTATAACCAATAAAAACAAGCTAATAAAGATGCCTGCTTTATATTGTTTAGTGCCGCAGGGTTTGCAGAAAAGTTCAATGGAAAATATACCTCTAAAGTGATGCAGTGAATCGTTTATCTATAATATTAATGCATTATTATAAATTATTATGTTATTATAAATTTGAAGCAAGATAAAAATTATAAATAAATAAATAATAATAGTTATTTAACTAAAATTATTTATTAATTTAACTTAAATAAATTCATGTGAGAAAGCCAGTAGTAATCGGCTTGTATGAACTCGTTGCCACTAGTGTTTAGTTATTACCGAAATAGATAACTTAAGTTATTTGCTAAAATTATATATATATTATAATCCATAAAGCTTTAAGGGCAGTAAGACTTTTAAATTAAATAGATTTTAATTCAATCGTTTAAAATAAATATTCGAAAAACTTTCTTTTTATTATTCATATAGTCATAGTTTCTTATACACAACTATCTAAGTGTAATGATGGTAGATATAGTTAACTAGGCACTACTTTATAAAGGCTCTCGTAGTCAGAAGTTCGTTTCACGCGATTCTCTCATTAGAGGATGGAAAACTGTTTGACAAAGCCTTCTTGCCTTTGTAAAGGCTAATGAAAATTATCTCGAATCAGAATCGCCGACTTTTTCCCATTATGGAGATTAGTGAAGTTCACGTGACAGGGTTTAGTTTCTTTCAAAACATATCTAGTTTAGTGTTCGAATTAAATGTATAACGATTTATTTAACTTGTCAATTGTTAGAGAAATACAAAAGACGTTAGGTGTTTATCAACAGAAACTAAATATATTTTTAACTTTACCCAATAACTAAAAAGACAATCATATTATAAGTAGATAATGCTAGTTGCTAGATGTTCCTAATTTAAATCAAGTTCTAACAAATTATTTCTTAGAATGCCGACTTTTGTTTTTTGTGACGTCACACCAGCAACCCCAAGCTCATTGGTATTTATTGTCGAATAAGTATGTTTATTAGAAAAAATATTATAGATTTACAAATTATAAAGTGTTAGATTGAAATTATGATTATTCAATTTGTTTTAGAGAAATTAAATAGTATGTATAAACATTAAATGAAAAATTCAATATTATTCAGAACCCAGTTTCTTCAAACTTTTTATTATAATTATTTCTTTTAAACACACTCCATTGTTGACACATCAACAATATAGTTAACAAGCTAAGATTGTGTCGTTGAAAGCTTTAGTTAATTACAATTTCATTCGCCTACATAGTATATTAACTTTTTCTGTGATGGACAAAACGAACCGTTCAATGCGAGAATAGAATTACAGATTACATCACCATTATTTGATGTATTTTTGTACATAAATTTAATATAAAAGGGGGAAAATTACGATTTTACGATACATATAACTAACGATATATTTTGTATTAATATTAGTTTCAATTGAGAATCGAATTAGAGACCTTCTCGTAACAATCACTGCACACAGGCTGTTTGTCAAGTATGTTATGATGGAAAAAAATATACATTATTTGTATAATTTTATGAATAAATAATAGGTATACCAGAAATAATGATTATTAGTGAAGGGTGCGTGGAATATATAGATCGATCACAAACTTTCAGGACCCGACGTATAAGTAAAATGTATAAAATCAATGACAAACAAAAGAAAAACTTATTAATGTTAATAATATATGTTTTATCAAGTAAAACTTAATTCGATATATTTATCAAATTATAGAAGAGAATTGGAAAATGATAATGCTATAAGGCAATACGCATTTGTGATTATCATAATATTCTGCGTTTTCCAACAAAACAACGCATGATGCCCTTTTATTTATTCAAGCTTTGAAACCCGTTACATATCTGATCTGGGGCAGGACTCTACTCTTAATGTATGAAAATTTCTACGTACAAGAATAAAGAGTAATGTGATATAAAAAATAATTATGTAGTAAATGAAATTATTTAAAATTATTTTGCTTATAATTCCCGCTACAACACTCAGTAATTCGTCTCGACGCGTTTCGCCACTTCACGTGGCATCATCAGGATACGTGAAGTATCAAACGCGTCGAGACGAATTACTGAGTGTTGTAGCGGGAATTATAAGCAAAATAATTTTAAATAATTTCATTTAATATGGATTTCCGCAAAGTAACGCCTGAAACAACTAATTATAATTATGTAGTGTTAGACTTATCGATTAATATTCAATACAATAAATACACGCCATAACTACGTATAAGGACAACGCTATAGAGACTTCAACTTATTGCCATATGATAAATGATAATTATATCGTGAATAATAATAGCTAATTTAGTGATGAAACTTATATTTTTTGAAACTCGACTCGACTCGCTCACACGTGATAATTCGAGAATTCAGAGTAGAGTGCCGAAACTGGGGCAGGTTAGGACCCTCCGCTATACGTTACCAAAGAGTTTTCAAACTTGTTGTTTATTCCACGCGGCTCGGATTCTCTTTTATCTTTCCGTCTGGAATTTCGTCCTTGCGATATAGGGTTACTGAAATAAGTAATGTGACATATTTATTTTTATTAGAAATTAAGTTTTTTTTCCCCTCGTAGTTGGTCTGTCATAATTAGAAATGACGGTCTATTTTTTAAATATATATTAATAGAGGACATGTCAAAGGAAATATATAGGTACTTACGCTACGGGTGCCCGTTATTTTGTTATTTATTGCTTATAGGGTAGTAAGCAAACGAGATGGGACAGATATTTCTATTCTAAATTTAAATTTAATGTAAAAATAGAAACACATCTTATCACAGCGAGCACTAAAGACTGATTAAATCGCATTTGCCCGCTTGGCTAATAGGGAAGACGTATAAAGATTATCCTAGTGTTTCCTTTAGTATATTATTTAACTCAAAGTTAAAAGGTAAATATAAATTTTGTTATCGTGCTCGATACAGGCAATAAATTAATAAAAATGACATATTTTTTGTAGCTCATTGCGGCGGTCAAAAATATTGTATGTTCTTTTTGGACCGTGGTAAATTGAATCAACATCGAGCTGATCGGCACCTGAAGCTGGGTAAAATGTATCTAAAGTGGAACAAGGAAAATGGCAAATTTCCCTCGAGATTTCAATATTTTTTCTAACGTAATAAAACTTATACTTTAGATAGGAAAGGCTTATTTTGTTGCCCATATGCAAGCAGCTTCTGAGTTTATCCTAAAAACATTTGCCCAGCCAAAACAACGACTTCTTTAAGTTGAAATTAACAATTTTATTTCAATATTAAAGTAAATCATTCCAGATTATCTTACTTTTTATTTAATTATATTACAATTTTTAATGAAACATAATGCAAAACAAAATTGTGTTTGGATAAGTGTTAAGTACTCTAATATTCTGATATATTTTCGAATTCTAATATATATTTTTTAGAAAATATAAATATGATATTGGTAATTTAGACATGAATTGGATTCTAATGGGTCCCAGTACTGAGAGAGGGTGGCGCCGTGTCGGGGCGCAGGGGGCAGGGTAACGAGCGGGGCGCCCAGAGTCAAGCACTACCCGGCGGCGGGAGAACGCCGCCCTCGGTCGGTCTTTCGCGCGCCAAACAAAGCCTACAAGTAAAGGAAATTAAACTTTTAAGTGAACCATTTTTGTGCAAAAAAATATGCTGGTTTTTTAGTTCTGTGGTCTCTAAAAGTGTTCCTGCCTGTTGCTCCTAACCAAGAAATCAAGACCTCAGACCGCACCTTTTTATGCCTTGTCGATAAATTTGGGTAAGTACCTACATTTCCTTTCATTATAGTATTATTTACAGTTACTGACTCCGGCTACGAATAAAATTGCCTGAAGAGCTTATCCCAAGTTTCATCACTTTGTGATCCTTATTAAATATGCAGAATGTTATATTTTGTTAAAGTTTAACGATACAATTTGAATTAATCAAAAGCTTCAAAATACGTTAGTACCAATCAGGGATCAATTTATCTTTTGTAATTAACGGTTGATTCAGAATTAACATGTGATGTTAATTACAATTTAATTTGTCTTAGTGATGGGATGGTCATCGACATTATTGTATGTATGTATGTTTCGACGTTTAATTGACAAACAAATTTAATTGAATAAGAAGATTAATATACACATATTATATACAGATAGTCAAAAAGGTTGTAGGCTAAAGAAGATCGGAAAGGGTCGAGGGGCATTTTTCATTACAAATTTTGCGCGGGCATATTTCGTAATACAGGGACCTTTTTGCAGACAATAAGTTACGCTATTACGGAAAATTGAAACGTTGTTTTATGAAGGTATATTTATTGCTTTAAATATTGAAATTTTTGTAAAATGATCATGTCTGTGGATTACATGGATTACAATAAGCCCGACATCAGGCAGAGTTTAGTCAATTTACTATAAAAAATAACACGGTTTTCATTATAAATATACATAATAGTAGAAGTAGGTGGACGAGGGAGTGGCTGGTCTATTTAAACAGGCATATTTTAGGCGGGGGCTCCACGATACATCGTAACCGCACGAAATAAGCAAGCTCAAAGTGCTACGAATGGCGCAGTTAAGGTAGGCGCGGTTTTTTACAAATTAGAAAAATAGGCTTAAGAATGAAATTGTTTTGTTTATATAGGTATATTTAAAAATGAAGGGCTATTTTGACTCTAAATTCTGATTTTGTATTACATTCATAATATATTATTAATTTAATTTTAGAAATTTTTCGTATTTAAAACAAATCATAATTTTAGTATTTTATTTCCCTGGAGAATCACGGTAGGTACATCGCGTTCATAACATTGCGTAAATCGTGAGACAGGGCACCGCGCGGGACCATAAGGGAGTTTTTGTCAGGTTGTTAAAACTTTTTAATACTTTTTGTCCAAAACAAAATTAATTTGACAAAGAAATCTTGTGAACACACAATTTTGAAGTGAGCGCTGTTACCTCATTTTTGTCACCATTCAAGCGTTGAACGTGATGCAATTTTTTTTAGTCAAAGGCAAAGTAGTAATGTATTTTTTAAATTAACACATTTATTTGTTTTGCTAAGACGAAAATGTTGTAAACCTATATCACACCGACAGGACTAGTTTTAGTAATTTAAATAAATAATTTTGCGAGGGCATATATTTTTCTTCATAGTAGCTAAGATTAGATGGGACACAATGGTATCTCGCATAATCTTATCAATTATAAGTAGGTAAAAATGATTGAATGAATAAAAAAAAACATTAATTTACAAAAAGTAAAATTTACAGAAATTCTGACTGAATAAAACCTACTGGGTTTATAACGTAAGTGTAACAACTTACAACATACTCTTTTTTTATATAAAATGGTTCAAAATATATTTTATTTATTTGTATACCGAAATATGTTTCTTTTGTTTCAGTGATCTTTTTATAATAGCTTTAAATATTGGAATCTAAGTTTATTGTAGGTACTATCTTTCTTCTTAATGATAATATTTGCTAAAAAATTATTAATTATACTACATTGTATATACTACATACTTTGAGGAAATTTGGAAGGAACGAATAGGAATTTATGTGTTTTGTTTAAAATGTAGATAAATTGAGAGTTTAGTCACAAGGACGTGAATAAGCCCAATGTTTTAGCTTCAGGTAAACGAGGCCAATTTATTCTCGTCCGGCATCATCGCCAGTGTACACAAGAGCCTTAATCAGTTTAACTTTCTTTTATTGTTGCCCTCGGGAACGAGTAACGAGGTGAATAGGATTAAAAAAATTATTTGCATCCAAACAAAATAATTCTTTTAGGATGAAGGTTAATTTTAGGGAAAGATTAAGTGGGGTAATAGCGTGACTTTTTCAGTAAAAAGAAATTAGAGGCTGCGTTAAATTTTACTCAACGTAAGTGCCTTCGTAATCGCAATTAATATTTTAGGCTTGCTTTGGGGCCACTTTATTTTACTAAGAGAATGGATCGGAAGTGTTCTATTAATTATGATTAGAAATAATATTTTACTTAAATATAAAATAAATTATCGTAGTTATTTTTGAATTTCTTTAATACGTTAGATTGTGACATTTACAAAAAACCTCACAGTAAGCCGTATCAAGAATTCGCGAATAACCTGAAATATTACTTATCTTAAAATTTTAAATATATGTCATTAAACTGACGTGAAAAGTGACTTATGCTTGTCGACATTACTCTACGGTAAGCAGCTCTCAATTGTCGATTTAAACAAAAAGGAATAATAAATAATAATAATAACTTCATGATCATATTATTCATATTTTATCGCTGTAAAGATTTTAAAGGATAAATTAAACGCTTAATTAACAATAAAAAATTCAATTTAAATTAGCTTAAAACAATTTATTCGTTTTAGTTAAATTGAATTATGATTCTGAAAGCTTTTTACTCCAAAATCAGTTTACCCTGTTAATTAAATCATCGAGGAACTAGATAGTATAAAGTATGACAGTGGAGAACCTTTGTTCGCAAAGGGTAAGATTTGGCATTTAATTCTAATTAAACACAGCTGAGTTAAATTGCATTGTTTTCATTGGACGTCCGGTAGTTAGGATAGAGCTAACTCTATTCTAAGGATTGGTAGATTTTATATTTATAGGTAGGTATGTACCAAGTATTTACTTCTAGTTTAATGTATTACTACCTATAATAAATATTATGCATTTTATTAATGTGGTTTTTAATATTGTTTTAATTCGATATTTGAAAATATTTGCAGTCATTGCAGGTAAAACAAATGAAGCATTAAGTTCTTTTTATAGTCTTCATTTTTTAATGTACAGTTAATTCAAGCTTGGCTGACAGCATAATATATTAATCATGCAAGATTGTTCCGTTTGTTTGGTTTCCGGCGTTTCGGCGGAGTTACGACTCATATTCAAATAAGGAGAATCTATTATACAAATACAACTGACATTTATACAAACTTATTTTCCTACATATTACCTACAGACCGTAGCTCCTGCATATGATAATAAAAACAAACATTTGTCTTTATGTTTCTTATGAGACAACGCATTGTAAGATATATTCATGGAAACAAAATTGTTTAGATTGTTTTTGAGGTAAAATATTGGATATTTACAAAGTACATATTTAACCTATATACCTACTAGATCACCTGATAGCTTTATGTAAGCACTATGTCAATCACGTTGGAAAGAGTAATTAAGCTATTTATCTGAATGTATTGAACCGAAGATATATTTTAAATACAACTTTGAAGATTTTTATATTTAATAAAACAAATTTATTATTTTATTTATTGCAAAAAATACAGTTTTAAAATGTAATTAAAGAGATTTTACTCTTCTTTTAAACTCGACACGCCTATTACAAGAGGGGGTATATAGAAATAATAAATTAATTATACAATAAATAGTATATGTGTATGTAATCTGGAGCCATGTTTAATAATTTTGTTTTAAATTATGTATTGCATACTTTTTGCGTGAAATAATATAGTAATTATTATGTAGTAAAAAAGTTAGATTCCATCGCTTTTGAAAGGTAAGTTGGGTCGTTATCGCTATTCAAAGATATAATCTTCACTTGCTCACCTTGATGTTAAATCGCTACTCAATTAAGAGGAACTAATGCTGATAGAGAAATAGAAAATCGACTCTTTGAACAATCAAGGTAACAACGATTAGCATCTACTTTTACTTTCTTTATTATTTCTTATCTATTACGAGGTTTGTTCCAATTGTACAATGTGTTTTTAAATAATGAGACAATTACTAATTACTCACGATATATTATAAGATTAAAATGTAACACATGAATCAAATCACAGTTAACCAGATTAATATGTAAGATAGATAACTAAAAGAGATTTTAGGTTATAAAATTGTAAATATATATCTAAACAGTTGCTGAATAAGAGGTGCATGATTTTTTTTTTAAATTTAGAAACATTTAATTTTAATCCGACGCGACGTTTATTTGCTGTTATTTACAGGTTCTAATCTCTACAATACTTAGAACTGTTAACATATTAATTTAAAAATATTAGAGCAATTCATGGAAGAGAGCCACTTGATTTGATATACGAAGCGAAGTCGTTTGACAGGCGATAAATTTAAGTTAAAATTATTTGTAGCTGTCAACTTTAGTTTAAATTATTAGGCAAATTCATAGAAGGAGACCCAGCGATGTTAGTTGTAACCACTTGTGTTTGTGAAAAAATATAAGGCTGCGTATACATTTAGCGAATTTAAACTTGGAATTTGTTTATATGAAACTTGGAAGATGATAAAAACATAATTCTATCTTCTCAATGTAGGCTCGCATAAACGTTGAAGTTTAATTATATAATAATTATTATATTTAATTAAGATAAATAATTATCTCTATTTCTATAATATTTAAAATGTCACATTTAATAGTGTGTTACTATTTTAAACTATATTCGGAAGGGTTATATTGTGGTCAAGTAATAAGAATTAATGCAAACAATTTTGTATTAAATTATATAATAATATTCTCTCCTATGTGAACACAGTTTAATGTTTATGATGGCGTTGGGTTCGGGCAGACAAAAAAAAACAGCATTTGCGCGCGTGGGGAGATTTCGTGAGAGGACGAATAAGGATTCACGAGGCACTCGGGCTCCGGTCTTTGAAGGAGAAACAACTTTCTCTCTCGTGATAATTAGTGTCGATAGTTATGCCAACTTGGGCCTCGGTCGCAGGAAGAGCAACGTCTAAATCGTAAATAAATCGTAAAAGTAATTAACGTTCAAAGTTGATCAACTTCGATTTTACGCGGTTGTAGTGTGCGTTTTGTATTAGAGTCAGTGCGTCGGAAACGGGAGTAAGTAATTATAATAAGTACGTTTATTGCGTGTGTATTCACCAACCCCCTCATTGTCAGCCTTAGGGTTTAGCGTAGGGATTTCAGGCTTCCCATGTTGTCATAGGTCTGCGTGCAACTATTCTCCACAATTCTTCAGGAGTTCTGTCTGCGTGTAACTACTTTCAACAATTCTTCAGTGGTTTTGACCACATATGTATTTATCATCTATGGATTCTTCAACGGCCATCAATATAATCAACGATTATATTTTATTTCTGCATCGAGGATCAGTTATTTTCTCCACAGCTTATTCTGCTATTATCGTATCCGAATAAGGATACAATATATCTATTATTATTCTTCATACAAGGATTTTATTTACGGGATAGGTCACGTCCGATTGAGGACACATCTTCACACATTCTGTTATCTTCATACAGGTTGTTTCTTTTGTTCTCTCTTTTCTAGATCGGTAGGGCCCATAACATGATCACTAGATCAACCGCTCGTTCCCCTTTTAGCTTAGAAGATTTTGCAATGGCTTCTGTTGGACCTTGTCGAAGGGTTTCGTCTCCTTCTTCTAAGACAAAGGTGGTGGGGCTGTAGGTTGGAAGGGAGGCCCCAGTTCGTCGACGATTTACTCAAAACGAGTAATCCATTTTATAGAAAGGCTGACATTAAATTGAGTCCCTTCTCGTATTCATTTCTAATCGTTTCGTGTAAAATTCGTGCGGTTCGTACTACTACTCGTATTCGTTATACATCAAATTCGCGTGGCCCATATGTTATTAATCGCGAGTGATAGTGTGTTCGAGATCATCTGCGGGACGGCGTGTACGAGGCGGCGGCACAGAGCTAAGTTGCATGTTCAATTACTTATTTGTATTATGAATTTTGATTTATAAATTTTCTCTTTGTGAACACATTTTCAGGTGATTACTATAACTGTATTTTCTGTGTCTCTTTCTAACTAGACGATCACGATCATAAATCATTGGCCAATATTAGTTAAATAAGTACTATATTATTAAGGGGTGAATTTCCATATAAGCGGGAGGAAAATTCAAAGGGGTAGAGGGTTGTTAGGTAGGTACATGACCATCTTCACATGTTCATTCGAGTTGAACGCGGGGGGAGTGTCACAGTACCTATCTTTTATGTTATAACAATAAATAAGCATCTCAACACATCACATTTACGTCAATGATGAAGCAACATTTTGAGTGGGAACTAATTTATGTTTATGCTACATAATGTGTTTTGCATATGTTTTATGTATAGTAAGTAAAACACTTAATACTACCTACCCTAAAATACCTACCTAAAATAAATAATTTTCTTTCATTTAAATAAAGATAAACATCTCCGTGAATTATTTTCTGTGTTCTGAATAAAAAGGATTATATTATTACGTGTTTATATACGGTATTAATATAACTTTGAAATTGAAATAATTTAATAATTTTGTTATTTTATTTTGATCTGAAATTTCGAGTTTTACAAAACCTTTCAGTAGTTTTTATTTATATATATTTTTATAATACGTATGTTTCAATTGTTTTTATTATAAACACCAAAAGAGTAAAGTACACAGAACAAAATACTTGGGAGATACAAACATCTATATAAATTTGGCCACAGTCTTTCTTAAATATCTAACAGAAGAGGTATAGGTATATAAAGGTTTGACAGGTCTATTCAAATACCAAATAACTAACAACACCATTATTTTGTAACCATAAAGGAAACACGGCCCTGAAGCCCATTTCTTCTTTATCGTGGGGAAAATTACCTATTACACGCATTTTGATGGACCTTTATTTCTTGATGTAAGCATTATTTTAAAAGTTCCCCGGTTTTTTCAAAGCTTATGGAGATCAGGAATGTATTACTTTGTGTTACATGATAGGATCTTTTCCTAACTATACCTATTTGTAAAGGGCTTAGTTTTAGCACACATTTTACTAAGAATATCGTTTATTCAAATAAATGGTTTTATGAGATTTACTATCATGTTTATTTTAATTATTTCAATAATATATCACGCAATTTTTGTAGCCATCGTGGTCGCGAAGGTATTAACCGTTAAATGTCGGATTATATTAATTAAAATAAACGCGATGATTTGGAAAATATTAAATTACAGTTAGTCCAGAATGCAGAATTATAATTTTGCTCCTATTAAATATTATTATGTTTAGTTATAAAATAATTAACCGTCTTAAAGATATCTTTCAAAGTTAACTTTCTTAGGATAAATACACTACTGTAGTTAATATCTTTCAGAAAATGCTCATACATTTTTCTCGTGTGAACCGTACTCCTTGTCTTTTATAATGTAAATTTATGGCTTTTATAGCATGAGGTTTGAAGTTTCTAACATCTGAGCCCAACACTACGGAGATACGTCATGTATCCTCCTGTTCCGTAAAGCTTGAGTAATATTAAATTTTTATAGGTCATATGGACATCACAGAGTAATAATTTTTAATGGCTATGTGAAATGGGTTAGACTGATGTCCTGAATAACTAAAACATCTCATTATTTAACTGTAGGTTTTGTAGGGTTCTGCGTTCATAAATAAATAGAAATTTATAAAACGTAATTTTCAATGCAAGAATAAATTATTATATTTTCATTTGTTTTGTGTTTGTTTACTTTATTTTATTAATAAAGTCTTTTAAATTACTATTTGATAGATTGACCGTGGCTTATTATTGCGTTTATTTTGATTCTTTTAATTCGAGTTTAACCGCTATTCTTGCTAACATAAATAATAAATTTAGTAGGTACGTTATTTCCTTTGTCCATAATGTTCAGAGTATTTGTATGTATTGCGCAGGTAGGAAAGGAAAAATTGTACTGTCAGGTATATGGAGTAAACTTTTATAACTCGACTGTAACTGGCACAAGAGTTCAGAGCGGTGGAAGATTTTATTGTACCTCGCAACTCGCACAAAAGATAACAACTTTTTACTGTCGGTCTTGTTACAACACTTTGGTTTTTAGGTTCTTCTTTTCTGCGATATTCCTATATACTTATTTAGAGAAAGTTTAGATTAAATTTTTAAGTTTAAATTAATTTAAAGAGTTAAACAATTTCTTGTTTCTTTTGTGAACTATTTTTCTATAATTGTTGAGAAATTAGATTTCGAAAATGGACCACTTTTCCATTGCTTTAACTGCGAGCTGTTTTTATTTTGCATTTAGCATTATCTTGCAAATTGTAGGTACCTATTTATTTAATTCAATATTTTCTGTTACGTTTAAATTTAACCAATAAGCAAACAAAATCACATCATTTTCTTAATGAAACAGACGTACGAATACGTACCCGGATTCCTTATATCTCCACTCAGGTAACATTGAGAATAGAATATAACATATTTCAAAGTATAGGAATATCAATATGCTTAAAGAGATATGAGTCTAGTACGGCAACAAAGAGAATGGTTGTTACAAGGGAATACTATTTCCTTGTTAGGTTTTAGTTCGATCGAATTCCGGCATAAATTGCATTGATATCTTATACTACTGGTTGATTGTTGACGCATATCAAATGTTACTATGAAGTGTAGTGAATTGATCACTATAACAATAATAATGCTATTATTATTATTAGAATATTGGTGGCGTTTCTTTTGTTTATTTTTAAACCGACGTTACGGAAGGTAATAGCAGCCTTGTAGCGACCATGATGACTTTAAAGCTATAATTAACCTAAAACAACACTTTTTAGTTCACGTTATTAGCGTATTTTAAGTCTAGTAAGGTATAAATGATGAAAATTTTATATTTATGATACAAATTTTACTTTACTAACAGAATAGTTTTTTCTAAGAATTATATTGTTTATTTTTGTTTTACAAATAAATAGACATATAAAACCTACATTGTAATTGCTGTTATACTTCTATGTGATACAAAAAGCATTTCTTATTTCTATAGTGTTTTCCTTTATCCTAAAATCGTGAGATTAGTGGCAGATCAGAGAGAAAGTCTCGAAGGCTTCAGTGGCGGCGACATTTCCGATTTATAGCTTCTAGAAAAGATAAACTTTATTTTTGTAACATTTTCCTCGATCAATGAGGCGATCTAACTCCGAACGGAATAGTAAAAAGTTTTAAACTTCGTTATAGACCTTTTTTGAGAGGGCGTTTACTTAAAATGGGGTCTGTCTGTTTCTTCGACAGCCCAATATGTCCAACTTATGTTTTCAGTATTCTAAAGTAATGAAACGAAATAAGATACTAACATATTGTTGATAGACATATTAATACATTGTACTGAATAAAATAGTCAAATGCATATGATCTGAACCAATTATTCAATATACCTTGATTGAGTGAACTGTATATAGAATATTAAATATTAAATTAACACGAAACGAAATGCATTTATGTTGGAGATGTTACAATATAAAATAAGGACATTAATTAGACACTGATCATACCACCACTGGCCATACCCTTTTCAGCTGTTGAATGTTCTACACCTACATATAAAAAAGTAAATATTAGATGAGTGAAGTTATTTCCCCTAATGCTCCTAAAATTTCTAAAGAGTATGTGATTAAATAATCGTATTTTAAAGGGCAAAATTTCTACCAAAACCAAGTCCCTTCGCAAACGCAGTACAGACATTATTCACTAAAAGTTAGAACAATGCTAATTTAAGTGTGTAGTTAGTATATACAGTTTCCCTTGTGGTTAATCTATGAGGGCAGATGTTTACATACCGGGTACCTTCGTCACGTTAGAGGGGATTAATTCTGCTCTGTTGTCATGCCAACGTTAGCTTAATGGAACTAGGGCTGGGGATAGGCATAAGATTACAGATTACATTAGTGTTTTATAAGAAAATATTTTTCCAATTCCACCTTTCTTTGAATCTGTATCCAGAGGTTATTTATTAAATTAAATTCCGCGGGTTTCTTATAACTAATAACTTTTGAAAGGGCATTTCTTCTTTTGTTATCTAAATCTTCGATAAATTGCTAATACAACGAAAAAAGAAAACTGTAACTACATATTAAAAGTCTTCGAACAAAATCAAAAGAAGGAATAAAAACATTTCCTTTATATATTTATAATTTTCAGATAAATTGGTTTGATGGTTTCATTGAGTTTGTTGCTCTGATCTTTTGTAGAATATTTGTAAACGTTCGGAGCAATATTTAATGAATCGTAATTTTACATGAACGACCACAAGAAACAAAAATACTTTTCTTTTACTTTTTAAAGATTTATAGGAATTTGTTATTTCATTAATTTTTCATATTTACTTCATAAACATATCGAGCGATTCTTTTATTAGGTTTATTAGATAATGTATTTATAAACATAAAGACTAATAAAATATGTACACCTATGTATATGTATGTACCTATTTACAGGAGTTTATCCTATTTTAAGTGTTGGCGAATGTAGGTCTTAAATTACGTCTTAGTTAAGTCTAATTTTATAAATTTGAGTTCGTTCTAGAGAAAGTTAAAATAATAGAATGTATATTTTAACTTCCTCTAAAAAATATTTGAATTGATTAGGATGTCTGTTTTATTTACTTTAACAAGACAATTGTTAGCATGTACTAAATAAATGTAGTAATTCTATTGCTGTCACTAGAGTATCGGGTAGTCTTTTAGTCCTCTCATAAACTATGGCCCACTCGAGAAAAGTTGTCTTAAATTTTCATGATCCTCGAACGTCGTTCCAAGTGCTTTCAAACTTTGAATTTTGATTCAAGTAGCTCTACTGAATAGTTAATACTTGTACATTTCAAGATGTACATATAAACCATAAATTATACATACATATTGCGTATTGAAAAAACACGAGGCGCCATTCCGTACAACACCACTTAAGTAACTAATGTATGGGCTGAAAAATATCCGCCTACATAATCGAAAATCTAATATCGGAGTCAAGTCACGCGAGACCCGTCGTCAAGCTCTCACTTAAAATTATCGAGTACCTTCGAAATAAGGGTAAATTGAATATTGTGTATAAACGCTTTCTATTCATGTGCTAATAGGATGGAATTGTAATTTGGGAAGTATTCTATAGGTCATATTTAGCGGCCATGTTTTGTAGATTTATCTCATTATTGGAAATTCTTCCCATATTATCGATTTTTTTATTAAATTGTCTTTTATAATTAAATATATTCTTAATGATAAATAGATGATTTACGTTCTAAATTGAAAAGTAAAAATCTTACAAAACAAAAGTAGCTTAGTAATTGGATTGCTGGATTTACACGAATCCGTACAAAGCCTAGGACTTTTGTGTACTAAAACGGAATCGGCATTCAGTCGTTTGAAATATTAAAAATGTTTCTGCTTATTCTTGAAATAGGGTTGGCACAAAGGTGCGTGACTTATAGAGGGTTAAGTTTTTTATGCGAGTCCATTACCGTGTTACCCACCATCAACAATTTTAAGTTAAACGATCTCAGATAAGAATTAATGGTGTAGAAAATTACTCAATTGAATAATCAATATTTATATTGTCTTTTATCTTTATTCTTGTAGTAGTAATTAGACTAAAATTTATTGTCCTATGACATGAATAAATAAAACATCTGCACAAATGCGGAAATAAAGGAAAACAATTCGGAGGGCACGTACACAATGGTTGTACGCCTCTCACGTAGCAAGCAAAAAGTGATTTAATATCTACCAAAGGGAAGTGTTACCCTGATTAATATGAAAAACTTCTATGGTTTATATTTATGTACATTTAGTAGGTACAATATAAAGGAATATAAAGGATACAATGAGATCGATAATACTCACAATTGTTCGTAGTTACAAATCACGCTAAATAAATTGAACAGAATTAGTGAAATAAACATTCTACATACAAACGGGTTACTTAAACTTTAAGTCATAGTTTTATGCATTATGTAGTTGTCTTCATAGCTTGGTAGACATACTTGTAAATTCATAGACAGGTATTCTCAAGCGATATTGACCGCAAGGTCGGACTCTAATCAACTAGAATGTGTCGTCCGCCCAAGGTTATTGTTGTGAGCATGAATTAACGTTAGATTTTATGTACGATTGTGATTTAAATCGATTTTTAGATATATACACATAAGTCCATCTATTTAGGTATCACCAATGCTTTATTACTAATAGGTATAGACAGAACATCTAGAATTAGTCGATAAATTTACTTTTATTTTATTGGCTAATTTTTAAATTAAATTTTTATTTAATTTTATTTTCTATAAGATCCATAAATATAATAAAAATATTTTGTAAATATATATGTATTAGATGTGTTTGTGTAAGAAAAATCAATAATATGTAAAACTCAACACATTACAAGGTCATTGAAAATTTAATTCCAACATGACACTAGGAAGGGCAGCTTATTAATAATGCATACATTAATTTAATTACCACTTCATGATAAATTGGTTTCATTACCGTAATTAATTATAGTAAAGGAAAGGTTCGTAATTTTTTCACACAAAGATAGTTCAATCATTACATCTTGAAACAATTAGATACACATACTAATAAACGTATTTCTATGACGATACTTTATCCGCATGTAGATTATTGGTCTCATTACATTGGTTACATTTAAAAAAAAAGGGGGGGGGGGATTAAGAATTTCAGAAAGGTTAAGATGGAGCATGGCACAAAAAGGTTAAGAAACACTGAGCTAGAATGTGGTTTATGAGCAGAAACAAGAACATAAATGTCCGCAAATAACAGTCGCCTCCACTATGATGTCTCTCTCTCTCGTTATATATAGCATTTTATATTGAAGAAGTTGCTCGCTCCATGAATAATAGATTTACGTTAAATAACTTGATTATAGTTTGCTTTGAAATCTAAATTATAATATGAGATTCACTATTCTATTATAGATATTAATATGTCGTATTTCATTAGGAAATCCACACCGTTTCTACTAAGTAATAGATTATTTGAAGTGCTGTTTATTGTTATTTGAGAACATGTTTTAACTAAATTGTTTAGTTTAGAGCATAAATTTGAATGTAGACTGTGTTATACAACTAAAATAAGTGTACGAAGTTATTTAAAACAATAGACGGTGTTACACGAAATTGTACTAAAAATATTTAAGAAAGAAAGAATACAAATGACTGTACAAATATAATTTCAAATTCAACACAAAAGCTCCTTTCTATTTAAATCCTTATTAATTATTCTGAATAAACAGGCCCTATGTCTCAAGTACAAAACCTTGAAACATTCCTTCAAATTTGGGTCATTCCTGAATATGAGATGAGGTGTTATGAAACTTTTTTGTTAGAAATCCCAGGTGCAAATTTTATTACTACTTGAACGTGTCATGATATTTTTATAATCCGTGGTTAGTTTATACTACATAAAGTAGGTATATTTAAAAATTAAGATTGGTATTAGGACTCGGAAAAATTCTTATTAATCATTGTGATGGACGTCCCAGGTCTAAATTAAGTTGATTGATACATTGATTGAAGTAATCGGCGACATGATCGAATGATTGAAGTGATTTTGGAACACGGATATTTCGTGGAAAATCACGGCTGCCACTATTTATATATACAATAATATATATTATACCTACATAATAAATTTAATGAATAATGTAGGTACATATATACATTTACCACAACCCATTTCTATTAATTTACTTTCAAGTCATTCCCATTTCAGTCTCTCGAGTAATCATAGAGCCAAACAGGAATAAAATACTTCATTTTTAAAAGTATCAATTTTACTAGGTCGGAGGGACTTTAATTTATTTCCACTGATTGTGTTGTTTTCTCATTGCTTCTGCAAAGCGAGGAAACGCGTCTCCATGGACCAGAATTGCGGTTACGATTGACATCACAAGACTGAATAGATTTATTTAAATGCGTAAAAGATATAAACTAATTATTAATAATTACTAAACTCCAGACATTACTATAATTACCAAATAAGTCAATAATAACAACCCAAATTAGTTAAACAACCATTAATACAAGTATATTATTACTTATTAATATAAAAACAATTTTTTGTTGTCTAATTACGGGTTTACGAAATAAGTAGAAGGAGAAAAATTACTGGATAGGTACTAAAGTCTCTCTGTATGTACATAAATAAGCTTTCCGTAGTCTATATCTATCTATGTACAAAATTAACACAAGAGTGTCGAACTCACAAAAGGGCGTTCGCTAAAACATAAAACGCAAAGTCTGTATGCTAATCAAAGGGGCCATAGAGCTAGAACGTAGAGCAGTTATTGAGTACAGCGCGCTACGGAAACAAGGAGGCCGACACAGTTAACGTATGAGTTGACAACATTAATTAGCCTTCCGACGCTGTTTCCTCGCTCACTGCATCCCACTACGGTTATGTGTTTTAGCAGCATTTAAATCTATTAGTTAAAGCGGAATATTTTGATAAAACACACAAAATAAACTTTCTATTTATTCACAAAAATACATTGTTTATTTTTGTTTAAATTTTACATAACTTGTACATTTGTATATATTTAATAATAAAACTCTAAAGTAATAATAATAAGTAATTTTTAACATTTTGTTGTTTTTTTTTTAAATATACAAAATAAGTCTAAATGTCTTTTTTTATAATGCCATATTTAATTCATGAAGTAGGTACTTATTCTACCCGAGTCACTAATTAATACATTCGTTATAATGTGATTCATCAAAGAAATAATGAGTCGCCTTAAAATATAACTTAATATTGTTACTGGAGCTATATAAAATAGAAAGGTATTTTATTACCCCACGAATTCCAAGTAAAATAAAGCAAAAGTACTAAATTACAATGTCAAATAAATTTTACATTACCCTTATTTCATCTGATACAAAGTTTCGGGACTCTGTGGAATGATACTTTTTTTATTAACGACTTTTTATCCAGATTCTTGTTGTTACATAAATTGTTTGACCATCTATGTATCGTACGGAAAATATTTTGCATATTTTTACATGTTACGGGTTTCAGTTTGTTTGTTCATTAATGCGTATAAATGCAACGACGCGTGAATAATAATATCAACACGTGATCGAGGAGGCGTAAGTCGTAGGATAGAGTTAGCGATAAATCTTTGCATGTTAAATTACTTACCAACACACTATACTGGTCGAGGTATAGGTATACTTTTTCTTAGGATGTGCGTTGCATTTTGTATCAGCTATCAGAGACTGCCTCTCAATCAAGCACTCAAACGGATGAGGGCTAAAAGCTTTTACTCTTGTCCCCTCGTATTGTAAAAATGTAGCTAAAGAGATAATCATGATAAGGCTTTTTCATTAGACAAGTAGGGCAGGTGAATTCGTGGGTAGTTATGGTACACGGAGACACCCGACCTGCCCCGAGATCCCATCAAACAGAGCTCGGAAATGGCCTCATTTATTCTCATACAAAGAGAAAAACGCCCTCTTGAGAAAATATTTTCGCTGTTTTTCCTCAATTCGCTCTTTTAAGTGACTTAACTTCGTTGCGCTCTAATTAACTACTTAATTGTCACTCAAAACGGCTCTTATTATGTCGTTTGAAGACAAATTACAACATTTTGATATGTTCTTAATGAAGACGTTGATTAAAAAGTGCTATTACTGCTTGCTTTTGATGGCAATTTCTTGCCCAATTATTATGCCAATTTTATATTTTTGCTATTGGAATATGTGATCTAAATGTTTAAGTGCTTAATAAAGGTGGGTTGCACTCAAAATACACCATTTATAATACTTTATGTAAAAAAAAAAACAAAAGAATATTTCAATGCCTGGAGCTCATACGAAACGCTTCGTAATTCGTGTTTGTTATTTCAGCGCGTCCGTCGCACACTTACTGGCGGTATAGCCGGATTAAGTGTGACTTCAATTTCATACTAGGATATAGGGTAGCAATGTGAAAGTGTAGACAATATAACAATGTTAGGAATGATAACATGAGAAAATAACATTAAAATTTACATATTATCATATAAAGTTATATGATACATAACGTGTGAATAGCAAACTCTGGGATTGTTCAGTCATGCGGGAACTTGAGGGAATGCCTCAATTGGCGTCGACACGACGTTCAATTTCGCCGACGAGTTTCCATCTCGTCCATGCTTCTCCTATATGTTTGCTATTACGTCTGTATATGTATGTATCTATAGTTTTTAATGGAATTGAGAATATAAAATTTTAATTTTTTCAAGTTATTGCGGGATAAAACGTATAGTACCTTGCGTTACAAAAAATATATTGTTAAAAAATTTTACGTATCAAAATGAAATCCTTTGATCGAAACGTTTGTGAGAGCCATGGAGCTTTAGTGAGCTCGTGCTGCATGGAACCTGAATTGGATTTCACAAATTCGTAGCAAAGAGAGTCTCGGCTTAATCACAAAACAAATCATATTTGTATTCAACTAAGAAAGTACATTATATTTAAAATAAGAACGATAATATTTACAATTATTTGCCTTTTTTTTCTTAATTTAAATTATCAATAAAATACGTGATATCTTTTTAATAAATATATACACAAGATAATTTTTTTTATATATAAAACAGTAAGACCACGACATTGATTTATCTTTTATTTTATATTTCACACTCTTCCATTATTTTTCGCATAAATTGAATAAACATTATTCAGATATTGATACCTCCATTATCTTCTGACATCTCTGACATTTATTTTAAAGGCTTACTCTTTAATTCCATTGTCTTCGAGCATCATCTCAATACGTGTTCATTCATTATCGAATAAATTAATTTTAATCATCTCTTTATCTTTTAAACTATTTGGCAATCCAAATGAAATAGAAATAACTCGGATAATATAATATATGAAGATGTGAGTTTCATTGTTGACTCACTAGATTCCAAGTGGCTCCTTCACAAATATTTGTACTAAGAAAGTTGCATTCTCGTATCCGTCTGTTTCCTACAAAATGTAGTAACTATATCGTATTTATAGCTGAAAGGGTTGTAATAGAATTTCGAGTGTTTGCTTTAATTAATTTGCTACGAGTCTCTGCTTAATTTGTTTATATTCGTAGCTAGAATTTGGTAAAGGATTTTGAGTAAATCAACTAGATTTAATAATAACAACACCGCGGTCAGGCTACTGCAAGTTCTGTTAGCTATATTTCAGTATACTTCTAAAGCCTTAATTTTGTCTTTCTAAACTTATTATTTTATTCATATACTACTACCTAATTCTGTTTTTTTTCTCTACAAATAAGAAATAAAAATAATTAATTGTTTCAGGCGTTGCTTTGCGGAAATCCATATTAAAGGAAATTATTTAAAATTATTTTGCTTATAATTCCCGCTACATTAGGTCGATGAAGGAAAATAACCTCCACCAACATTCAATGACTTGTCTCGATGCGTTTCGCCACTTCACATGGCATCATCAGGATATGTGTGGTCGCTTCGGCTTCGCTTTGGCGACTAAACGAAAAAAAAAATTTGTCGATTTATATAAGTTTAATAAAATTTAATTAGATATCAATTTATTTAACACATAGAAGTGATATATTATATCGTCGGTGTTCTATTAATATATAAAATAAACATAAATATATTTCCATATCTATGTGGAAGTCTGCTAACTCGTCAATCACCATCACGGTTTATACTTAAAATAATTAAATTATGCTTACGGAAAGCATTATTAGCATAACAACAGAAAAGAATCATTGAAATGTTTTTTCTTATAAATATTAATGAAATAAATCTGAGTGGGGACCGGGAAAGAATACAATTTCCAAGTGCTCTGGTAGGTGGCGACTCATAGCTTTGAAGTTGATAAATAAAATAAAACGTAATGCCACGAAGGAGCGGGTAGCGGTGAAATTTCTCAGCAGTATGATAAGATAAACGTAAAATATAATTCTCCTCGCGTATATAATAAGAAGGGAAACATACGGAAATTGTATTTTATTACACAATTTAATTCAGAAAACATTTATAATTGTTTATTTAATTAAAGGTAAATTTTAATGAATTTACGTTTCAAATTTAAGGGTCAGCGGAAAAAGATTTCGCTTTAATTTTCATCTTTGGACCAGTACTAAAGTTGCATGGAAATAACAATGTAGGTAAACCACCTGTTTATTATGATCGGATTTTTTGGCAGAGATAATTAAAATCGATACCGTTTTTTTTCGCTTTTTCGGTATTACATATGAATTTACACGTACTAACCTAGTTAAATTTCATTATGAAATTTATTAAAAACAAAAGCAATGATCATTAATTTATCTATTTAAAAAAAACGATAATATGAAAATGTATCCCAAAAATAATCATAGGATACTTACGAATTGAAACAACCTATTACCAATTACATTAAAAACTTAAGTAGGTATATTATGCCAAAATACAACTATCTACTAAATTGAAATCCCGTGGCATTAGTCAATTAAATTAACCAAAATCATGTATCAAAATTAGCTCATTGAAGCACGACTATTGCGTAGAATATTTTATTTAAGTTGATTAGTCTGTTGTGATTATCCATTACTTTGTGTACATACAAAATAAACATGTGAATGACAAATAAAGTGTAGTACGTATTGAACAATTAATTAGTAACGTCAAAATTTGTTAAACGAGATGAAACTCCTTAGAAATTGGAAATGGTATTAATTGCATCTCTGACAGTGACCGTCTCACCAATTAATGAACTTCCGAGACTAAGGTCTTGTTCAAAATTCAGTAAACGCAACAAGAAATCTTTGGCTTTTAATTGAAAACTAGAACAATTACGCCTCAAACTAGAAATGATTTCTATAAAGTTTCCACGCTTTGATATTTATATTGAATACAAATATAAAATAACCGTTTTTTGTATATTCTTTGTTCAAAGTCATGTTTATCTACATAATTATTTAATTTAAAGGAGAGTTATTACTACTTACTTTTAAAAACTATTTAATTATATTAAGTAAAAATTATAAAAGAACAAATTTATAATATCAATAATCAAATGTAAAAAGGTACCTTAGAAATATTAAAATTAACAGGAATTTCACGTACGTGCTCTAATTCTCTGTAATTTTGCTGAATTCAACCCGTAAAAGGTTTCTACATTTATTTAGGACTTAACATAATTTAAATTACAGATAATTTGAAAACATGTTTATATACATTTTTCATTTGGTACAAATTAAAAGGAGATTTATTATTATATTTTTTAATTTCTATTCATATTTTAAGACTGATTCCCGAGGGATAAACAATGACATTGGATTAGGATTTGCTTTCATCTCATTTAATATTGCTAACATGTAGGGTAAATATTAAATATCTACTACCCACATCTTCCGTTGTCGTTTCTGACACGAAATGAGCATTAGTCCAAGCCTTTACCCGGATGTGCCAGTGATATGCACCGGAAAAGAATTATCAGAAAAGCTTTTGATGTTTTCATACAAATCAAAAGTAAAAAAATACTCTCCACTCTTTATGTTATTGTATATTACTAACATAATAATGAATTTAAAAATACATTGATTTGTTAAATAATAAAAAATAGACGAAATTACTTTTAAAATTATTTTATAATTTTCTATTAATTATTGGATTTGTAAACATATAGGTATACTAACTACACTACTGATTATATCATAAACATGAAGAGATCAAAATACATAATGTACAAAATTACATTGATAACGGCCGTGATTTTTTGGGAGATTCGAAAATTGTAGAAGTCAATTACTGGTTACTTTGGTACTTATTCTGCCACGATCGCTCCAATCGCTGTGTAAAATTACATACCATACATTGTCAATAATATCAAGATAAGAGAAGTAAGGGTAATTTTAAAACTCACATTACACAATTTATTGCTTCGAGCGTATTTCTCGTTTTATCACATGAAATGGTAAATAATATATTTTATCATAAATATTGCAAAGCAGACGTGTTCTATGTATAATTTAAAGGACGAGTTATATAGACGTTATAACATACGGGCGCGTGCACAGAAAATGCATTAGTAATTAATGAATTCCTTTCCTTTCGCATGAAAGAGCTCACGTACTTGTCACTCACTCATGACGGCATTTTCAATGAATATTGGCTGCGCCTTGGACATCTTCGTATGCGGGTATTCTGAAGGTATTGAATGCCTTTACTGTTAGCCGTCATCGGCTTTGGACAGACCGGTTCAGTTGAGTGGTGAGTGCAATAGACTTAAGACGTGCCCTAACAGCAAATTTACGTATTAAATATTCTATTTATAATAAAGCACACTAAATATTATAAGGTAACAGTTTCAATATAAATCGCTACTTGTTTTTTGTTAGTAAGTTATTATCTAGATCGTCTTTTTTATTTTCATAGTTATTATATACGGAGAAAATTTTAATCTAAGTTTGTTCAATCCACTCCTACGTGCTCACACAGGCCAGGAGGAATTCGTTCTTATCTCTTCCCATCTACTGAGATTTTCTCTCAGCTCCAGATAAATTACATCCATACTGCAGCAGAATGTGTAATTTATCATTGTCTACCATCGCTGCAGGTGCAGAGAGCTTCATTTTATCAAATATTTTTAATATATATATTTTATAACAAAAACAACACTATCTTGAAATTTAATCTACTTTTATGATGAGATATTTATAAAGATCATTGTTGAGTTGTGAAATATTTTGATATAAAAAATAAGACAAAACTATCATCGAGATGACAAAATCATATTTGAGAAAAAAAGACGAGTTTCTTGTGGGCTTCTTCTCGTCATACGCCTTTCCGAAGTCATGGTAGAGTCTAACGATGAGCAAGCGCACGCCTTTAGTGCCTATGCTAATAAACTATTTTCATTTAATTTCATGGAGCTGAAACAATTCTCTTGAAAAGTGTTAAACATGCAACAAAGGAAGTTGTCAGTGAAGAACGCACAAACTTAGTACGATTTGCAATAGCGAGTGAGAAGTTTTGATTATCTGCCCTAGAAACAGCAAACAATGAATGCATTGCTTGCATTTGTGACTGTTTTAAATCGCAGGAGCTGGAGTAGTTTGAGTATTTTGTTGTTACTTTAATGTAGTTTTAAAACTATTTTTATTAGTCTTGGAGAAACTAAGTGGAAGTGCTGAATCGTAAAACCGTCTTGACGTTTACACTTTTAAAGACTAAAACGAATGGTTTCAACTTTCAACTCAAGAAAATTCCACAATTTAGTACGTTGAAATTTACTTGAAACTGTTACTATGTTTAGTGTTTACTTTGAAAATAATCAATTTTTATAAGTGATTCTCATTCATATGTTTTACTTAAATAAATGAAAGTTTTATTTGGGTTGTTAAAATAAACGTTTGCTTAAAGACTTCCAATTTGTAAAATTAATGCAAGTAAAATTGACATGTTTTATTCAATTTGAAAGCATAAAGGGTCGTATATTGATGTTGAGTTTTCCTTAAAAAAAGTAATCGAATTGTTTTGTAAATAATCAAATTAATTTAACTGCATTTTTAATATGTACCTAATATAAATAGAAAAATTGATGAAATTTTGAAAAATTAGTTGTGGGATATATTTATTTTCTTAGTTCTAAAGGCGAGGTGAGGTTATCTGCTATAAGCTGTCGAGTTTAAAAGAGATATCGCCTATCGATCCGAAGAAATTGGCTCAATGCCCGAATGTCGGATAAAATGCTTATGTAAGGGAACAGGATAGATGTGTTTTTAAAACACCTGTCAACAAATTGAAATCGATGTCTTCCTATAAACAGATGTTTGATTTTTTTTATTGTAATTTTCTTTTATTTGACATATACGAGTATTGCGGAAGATTTCTCCAAAATGTGTTTGTGAATAATTATCGTGTCGACTTCTAAAATTTATGCTAGAAACTGTGTTAAAATTTATTATTGTTTTTGAAACAAAAGCTTTGTTTCGTAGTCGAGGCGATGTTCTATCGCGCTTTGTTCAGTAAAAGCGACTAACTTGTTACATCTATTCAATTTGAAGTTATCTTATATCTTTGCCGTGAACATAGTTTGCTCTTGTTCGTGGATTATCAAAGCTATCCAGCGGATTTTCAGACAGAAAGCTCTTTCAGATCTCACTTCATAAATTGCTTTTTGAATAATCTAACCCTTTAAAATAATCTTATTACATTAATGTTAAATATTAAGACAAATAATGGAAAGGGATTTAATTTAAAATTGTAAAACGTAGCTCGAAAAGTAAATACATTATTTTTGTTGGATCTGTTGATGCTTGTACTAATCGATCAAAGTCAGCGTACGGTTGATCAATTCATTTGGTTGAGTACACATTTGAGTTTTTTTTTATGAGAAAAGAAATTATAAAAATAGTATATTTATATACCTATATCAAGTATAATAATGGATTTTTAATAACGAACAAATCTTTTGTTAAATTTTATTTTACCCTTCAATTTCAATTAGAAAGTTGTTCGTGAAAATTCTTTCAAAAGAAATGGAGTTTGTTTATTTTAATAAAATCTTTTTAATTCTAACAAATTTCAACTCAAAAGTTTTTTATTGATTATTTTTGATGATACAGAGTAATATATTAAAAATCTATGAATTGAATTACTAAAGAGTGATATGTAATTTGTAATTTCAATAACGCAGACATGACATCTGGCAAGAACTTTAATATAAAGCCGAGTCTCCTGCGCATGTTTTTTCGAAACATTACACAAAAAGATCGAAACATTGGGGCTTGGCCATACACATTTTTGTATTCGTACACAATGTTTCGATGTTTTTGTGTAATGTTTCGAAAAAACACGCGCAGGAGATGTGGCTTAAAGCAAACATTGTCTCAGGCCAGTTCAAGTGAAATATACATCCATTGCATTCACTATATATTTTCAATACAAAAATAATAAAGTAGGTATTTAAATATAATTTTTAAGTAATAAATTGAATACATACCATACAATGTCATGACTGTGTATTTGTGTCAACGCAAGGACTACGCAAACATGTCAGAAACACTCAGACCTTTATTAGCACACATGTGAATAGATATTTCTAAATAGGTATCTGTTTGGACCGGAAATCGAATTCGACACAAAAGCCAAAGTAAATTAAATATGAGTGAATATTTGTGTGTCTATTTTTTTTATCTCTAATATTATATTTGAAAGATTGATGAGTCAAAAATTCCATTAGTAAAGAAATTTCGTTTTTATTTACCTCTGGGGAAGTTTAATTTGTCGAAAATTTGTAGGTGTATGAATATTCATGGAAGTTAAATTTGAATTGATCTTCTGTGTGGCAACCGTCTGACCGCAATGTGCTTTTATAATATCATCTCCATTGTCAAAATATTCAAAACGACGACGTTATCAAAATGGTGAATTTAATAATGAATAAATTAAATTAGTATTTGTCTCGTATAAAATTACACGACAATTCTTTTGTTTATTTAAAATATAAATACACTTTTGTGAATAATTAAGTAGACGTTTTATTATAATAATTCGGTTCAAAGAAGCGGTGCGGTATAAACAGATGTCAAAGTATATAAAAGAAAATAAAGTTAGAAATGATAAACTTATTTTTATTACAAACGTACCAATATGGAAATGTTAATTTTTATTATTTATGTTCACATATTTTTGTAATATAATTCACGTACATTTATTGATGTTTTTTTTATAGGAATCGTGTAGGTAATTGTTGAAATATGAAGGGACTTTAGACATGGCAATGAGCACCCTAAAACATCCGGTCCCCGAGTCCTATACGTGCCCAATTTGGGGTGAAAGCAATTGCTGTAACGCGGAGTGACCTCGGAAATGAGGCCAGGACTCTATTATATCAAACATCTCTGCTATTTTATTACGCGATAAAAATTTCACTTACCGGAAAAATATTTTCTTTCTCTCAAAGTCTTCTCTTTACACAAGATAGCGTTCGCGAAAGAAAAATATTGGGTAAAAATTCTCATTTAATATAATGGGATTTACATTTTGCCTATGCTTCAGTTTTGTTAACAATTTTGAAATGACCAACGTAGCACAAAGCTTATTTCAATAACCACTAATTAAACGCAAATTAAATATCTCTGTGCCTATAGTATATGCAAATTATCGTAAATATTCTCTTTTATTTAAAATAAATGACGCACAATTAGTACAAAATAATTAAACCACTTTTTGCGGTTTGCCAGTGCTTTTCTTTTATTTATTTTTATTTGACGTTTCGAATGATTGATTGATGATAGCTGTACTATAGTGATCGCGCCGAAACTGTGGTATAAATAAATTATTTTGCGCAAGACTTATATGCTACTATATATGTATTTTTATAGTACCCTGGCATTTAAGGTAGAGTGTCTGTGATCTATAAGCTATCTATAATTACTACCATAAAGAATTGTTTGCAATTATCAGTCGCCTCCACTATGCCGTAGAAGACGAATATGAACCTTAAAATGATATTACATTGAAATGAAAGGAAATTTTATGAAATAATTAAATACAACATTATTTAAAACTAATTCTCATTTGACTAGTTAGTACTTATCTATAATTAAATTTTAATATTTTGCATCGATAAAATGAATCAATTCTTAAATTACCGCCCGAACGAACTAGATACTATGATTGAAAAAAAAAAAGGGTAAGAAGATGAAATTTATTCCGAGAAGGGTGCTCTTTTTCAATTTCGACTGAAAATAATATATACAGAAGTAATATAGGACTTACTGGACAACTTTTAAGTGATTATTAAAAAAGAAAATTGAATCGAATGAGGCCTTGAGTACGAATCCCGTATTCCCTTAGCTTATTCCTAGTTTATATTCAGGGGATGTGGAAATTGTTATTGTTTCGTAAGTAGGTATTGGAAACTTCTGTGTTAGAAGTGGAATACCTATTGAGAAATGACGCGGTTATGATTTACAAATGACACCAATATCTAATGCATAAATACCTATTAAATATTATATAACCTATCTCAATGTTCTCTTTTGCAATGTTTTAGTCTTCTACTATCAATTTAATTCATGTTATTGCTTTATTTGCAGTATAAAGGCTATTAGAAGTATAATTATAGAAAATAAGCATTACATAATAAAAACTATACTAAACAAAGGAACAGTTGAATCTACTTATAAATTAATTTAAACGACCGAACCTAACAATCGAAGTGAACCCCTAATTTCCTTGGGGAGGCCTAATTTTATTTCGACTCCCTAATAATTTTCTATTTGATTGTTACATCTCCCTTTTGTTTATTCTTTTTTATGTAATATAGGATTCACGAGTACAATTATCTGCACGAACAATATCTAAATATCAAACGTGTGTTGTAAAAAAAATATAAAGACTTGCAGTTCACTATCCCGTTCATATTTTAACTCAACGTTTCGAAGGTTTTGCAGCAATTGTGACAATCAAAATAAATGTAGTACGTTTGGTGTTAAGCAACATCAAGTATTTCAAATTAGTTCAATCATAGTCACGAATAACCTCAATCAATCAATATCATTTATATTGTAACAGTGATTCCCAATGGAGACGAAACCGCGTTCAATAAAATAGTGTTTCAACAATAAAAGCGGCAGATTTCTTGTGCGATTTTTTATACGTACATTTGACGTCAGGCGTTGAAAATATTTTTGTTCTGTAAGAGAGGGTCAGGACTTTTCTAATATTTAACTAGTACTAGAGATTTCAAAGATTAAATTATTTACTTGATAAATTGATGATTAAAGTCGTTATATTATAAAATTTAACTGACAAGATGAAAAATAGAAAAGACAAAGGACGAGGTTCAGCAATCGCGCCGATTACTCTGACAAAGATGAATTGCTTGCAAAATTATTTGTTTTGGACCTATTATTTTTAAGTATATACAGTATACTATAGTATAGATTAAAGATTTTTACGAGTTTTCTAAACTACTGTAAAAACTATTTAAAAGATTTTATGCAGGCGTTTATTTTGTTGATTTTGTTTTGTTTTTTTTTTCTTTCTTAAACCTATTTGGTTCTTTTATTAATATTATTGTGTAACATCTAAGCTATGTATTTTTGTAATTTTATTAGAATTGTTATCTATCCCGTTATCATCTTGAGCATGCTCTCCTATCTTATAATTAAAAATTCATTTAGTACCTACACCTTTTTATAATATGTACCTAAGTATAATGTAATTTTGTCCGATGCTTTGAAATCTATGCTGCCATAGTGGGGAACGTTTATTTGTACTAACTGTGAATAGATACGTGTAGCATACGAGTACGAAATTCAGGAATAACAACGAAATGTTTAGAAACTATATTTAGGTACTCCATTATATTCTCAGACCGCGTCCAAGTATGAATTATGACAGAATTAGATAATTGTATTTTCTTCACATGCATTGTTTAAATAAGAGAACAAATTCGTGGTGAAATATGCATTTAAATTTTGTATGACAACCCTGTCGCATACATAATGGATATCGCATGCCTGTACTGTTTATTAATACGAGTGTGTTGAATAAATACAATTGGACTATTTCTAATTAGATTTTGCATATTTACTAAAATAATAAATAAATAATTTATTTCTTTTCAGATAACGCTGGGACTATATTTCAGCTTAACAGTCGCTGTAAATCTACAGGTTAGTTGTTACTTATATTGTTATTATATTTGGTTACTTAGAGATTTCTATTAATTTACTCTTTATTATATACACATATAAATATATAGGTACCTACATATAGCTAACATAGTGAGAAGAAATGTAGAATATTTACAAAATAATATCATAAAGTGTAAGAGCTGTATTTCTATCATGTTTGTTATACTTCAATTACTAATTAGCAGATGTAATTGGATTCCAATTGTGAAGCGTCCTTATATGTTGATTTTTAATGACATCTCTTTTGAAATTAAAAGAAATGTTAAAGGTGTTTCATATATTAAATAATTTATAAAACTTACTATAGCGTTTATTCAGCGTTGAAAAAATATTTATTTTTCAGAATAGGTATAATATTTTTTAAAATTTATTTTAAATAAAAATAATTTATTGTCAATATTTTGCATCGGAAATGCATTGTTTTAATAAACTTTAGTTATTTAAAGAAAGAATGTTGCTAGGTGAGCGACTGTAAATAAAATAAAAGTTTTATAATTTTGCACCAGTCGAGGAGAGTAACGGAGCTTTTCTAAAGTAATTTTCGCTTGGAGAGAGCTATGGAACAGTTTAAAGCGCTCCACTGGTGCCTCCGGTCTCGGACGAGGAACTAGGGTAATAGTTTCAATGATTCAACATCTTGTAATAGAACAACTCTGTAATAACAATTAAATTATAAAAAATACAGTACCTACATAATATATTGAATTACATATGACGTTTATTATACAAACATTACATAATTTAAACCCGAAATTGTATTTGATCTCTTACATTAACCATTTAAATAAAAGAAACAAAAAAGCAGATTTAAAAATAAAATAAAATTTGAGTATTTGACTATTAGCATCTATTCTATATTCTAGTTTAAGATCAAGACATTATATGTAGGTTTTTAGATTTTGCGAGAATATTTCAAATATTTGCGACTAATTTTCGGTTTAGTATAGGTATATAGGTTATATATAGGTCAGTAGAGGTACAATGAATTGTCAAATAGACCTCATGTCACATTCACAATAGGCACAACTACCCTACGTTAGCAACTTTACTTGAACAAAGCTGCTTTGAGGTGCAGCCTCTCGTTGTGAATTATTGTGGGACTTGAAGCGGTTCTGCTGTTCTTATTACTGTGCGTTTGCAAAAGTTTCCAGTAACTTTGTTTGTGTGCTATTGAATTTTATACACTTATTAAACATTGACTATAATGTATTTGGTTGATACAATTCAAAATATTACACATACGTGGAGTGTTTTTCTACACATAATTTAAAACAAAAGAATAGCTCTCATTTATAACAATAGTTACTCGCGTGTAGGAAAAAAACGAACAATACACGTTTGTAATGAAACAATATGCCCACGAACAAAATATCTATCAAAAAATTTCCATACGAATAAACGGACTGAGCTCTTTCATCATGTAGGGGCTGGTTGTTGATAGAGTTACCAGACGCACAATTTTTCAAATAACATTTTCTCTCAGTGACATAAATAAAAGGTATATAAGAATAAAGAATAGCAAAAAACAATAAATAGGAAAATTAAAAAAATCGATACAAATAATTTAAGTTTAAAATAAAACAGAGCAGTTGGCCATGACTTTATTAAATTTATTTAAAAAAATATAGATATCAAGTACAATATAATAATAATATATTCTGGTAACACTATCAAGAGGAAGTTAGATCGCACCATTGTACTGTAGGTCGAGCTACTTGTACTTCGACCTGGCTCTCTCGTCTCGAGCACAATGCGATGTGAAGCTTCGACTATTATTAGCCTATCACTTGTTGCTTTGACAATTTGCACTATAATTTCAATAATACGTAGCACATTTTTAAAATTATAGTAATTTTATATGTATGTGTCGTAACTTTTATCGCTGTCGATAACGTAATATTTATTAAGGAACACATAAATTTATTAAACAGTATGTAAAGAAACGACATTTCATATTTGCCATGCTTCGCAGCGCCATAGTCTCTGGTCGTGTCGCGATTGTCTATGGACGTCTTGATTATTAAACGCATAGAAATTATTAAAAGCTGAAAGTTGTTAAATAATTACTTGAAATATTGTATATTTATTTATAATACATATATTTAGTTTGTATGTAAAGGTTAATAAATTAGTTATAAAGAAAGTCGTAAAATATTTCTTTTGTTTCTGTAATAGTTTGACATTTTGATATTTTGCGAAAAAAAAACAAAGAAAGATTACTATAATAATAATGAAACTATTTTGGTTTGTCCATGAAATTATTAAAAGTTCATTTAATATGCAGTTCTTAATAATAATATAAGAAATGAGAGCCGTATACTTCTCATTCAGTCCTAAGATACAAATACACGCTCGTAGTACAGAATAAGAAAAGAGATAACAATTATGTAAAAATACAAAGGTACTGTATGGAACTTCACTGTAACGTGACTTTTGTTTCGTTTTTTACTCTTTTTGTAACAAAAGCCGGGACTTTATTCTCGCTAAGATCAAGTACCGAGCTCTACGTTTTCTGTGAACAATATATCTGTCAGCCATTTGAAACATGACACTTACCTGTTGCTGGCTTTGCTGTGGAAAAACAGAAAGGGTCTGGTTTACTACTTTGATTATGTTGTATGAAGTATATTTTACTCAAATGAGCGAATCTGTTCACAGTAGTCAATAAAAAATATGTATCACGTGATTAGTAAATCGCGTTGATTAGTACAACTATGCTTTTTACATAAATATAAAACTCACAATAAATCCTGAAACATTTAATACCATGTTCAATCTAGAAACACATAAATTAATAACGAAAAAGGTCAAATACACGAGGCGGGAGCAACTGTTTTTTTAGCTACCAATCAAATCGATTCATGTCTTTTTTACTTAGTCTTAAAAACATCAATAACTTTCAAACTAGGTTTATTTAGAACTACTTAGAAGTACATTGGTAGATAGGGAGTGTCTGTGGATCACGATGGCTATTTGTTAAAATGTTGTATTAGAAAGACGTACGTTGCAAGGAGGCCACGTGTATGGGTTATCATATGGGGACCAAAAATAACCCATTAGTGAGTAATTAATATATTTGTGGAAAAATATATTTTTTCATATTATTTTTGTATTGATTTGATAAAAATAAAGTTGTTAATGTTGTTCGGGTTATGTTTTGTTATGCTTAACATTTCTATGTAGAATGTCACGTCGGTTACAAATTGTTATTAAAATACATTTTTGTAGTATAGGATTTTCTTAGAGAACCTAACTTGAATCGTTTATCATTCTCAATGCGCTCGTGGGTTATTTTTAATATTTTACACAGCTATTTTTTATGTCCAATTTATCATTCTGACAATTTTACAAATGATATAGTTCACTATGAAATTGTGTTAAAAACCACAGGCTGAAAATTTACTTGTAATAGACATTCGGTTTCGATTCCCGGTATAAAAAAACCTTATAAATATGATCATTTAAATAATAGGTATTTATTTTTAGACTGGGTGTTATATTGGTATTGCTCGAGTCCTGATTCCAATAGTAATTACTTTGAGTTCAGAGTATTTATTAGTATTAGTTGTTTATTTGTAGACTCCAATCATGTTTTGGTTGTGAATAAACACACGTGTTTCATGTGGTTACTGCGGTTTTATTTGATGTAAAGTCATTAATTGGATCATTGATAATGAATTACATATACAATAAATTATTAGGACTCGTTAATGTTTAACATTAATTAAAGTTCAGGAAATAATTACTAATAAATTAGTAATTATTGTATTATATGAAGCACAACAAAGTAATCCAGTAAAAAATTTGACACTGTACGTAATATACTGACACTGTTTCTCCTATGACAATTGGTTGTCTGGAAGAAATTATTTTTAGTGATAAGATCGCCAATTGTTTTAAGTTTGTATTTTGTATGTGCTAATAAAGTATTTATTATTATTTGGATGTGAATCGCATAGTCTTCTTGGTTTAGTTGTATTCATTAGGTTCATGGAGACAAATATGTTTTTTTATATAGTAACCAAAATATGGCCACACGACATGAGTTGAGAGATGAAGAAAAAGATTCGACTGTGACGTACATTTTCAAATACATTTTTTGTTATCTTTATCGTCTTTCGTACAATTTTTCAAGCGGAGTAAGTGCTATTTGTTGAGCACGGATGGCCTCGAGCCAACACTACTTGACATATTTGATAAACGACGGAAAATTTAAATGTCCTTTTCAATTGCACCAATATTTAAATTTTCTTTACACCTTTCTAGAGGCATTATTGTCTGCCTTTTTCCATTTTATCTGAAGCTTTGTTATTTGTGGGTTTTATTTACTGATTTATTCTAGTCAGATCCAAACAAAAATTTAAATCGACTCAAATAAAATCGGGAATAGGATTTAACAAATTTAAAAACTTTGGCTTATTATCGCGTTTATCTTAATTAATTTCATCCGAAATTTCTAAAGATTTGCAGCCACTACGGTCTCGATAAAACAAAATAAACGTCCCTAAATAAAATTCCTTTTACATTAAACATACAAATTAATTAATATCCGAAATAACAATTTAACCGTTATCCTCTTATTTACAAAAATAAACAGGTTTTCTGGTAACTTAATTTAATACTGTTTCATCTTAGTAAATAAATTAGACGAAACCAAGACACGAGATAGATGTTGAAAAATGTGCTTTCTGAGCTTTTATCACCTCTCAAATGAATCAATAATGTGCTTTTTCCTACGACGTACATATACGAGTATAAAAGTATTGAAAAGTTTAGTGTGTCCAAGATTACGTTGGAGGGATTTTGAGGTGTGTAAGATGTGAGATCGTATGTAAATAAAAATATTTATTAACTCACATTAAACTAGTATCAACAAAATGTTTCAAAACAAAATTATACCGGGCGATTCGATCGAACGCTTCAAGAGAATCACCCATTGTAATTTATTGGCGTAACACTTATTTATATTAAATATTAATAAATTGTATAACTAATTACTAAGAATTTTTTTTTAAACCACAAAAGTGTTCTAACTAAACTTAATACATTATTACTAGTTTCGATCGAGTTGGTCGCGTAGTTTCCACCTCGGACTTAGTTACTTAAGTCGTAACGTATCTTTTATACTTTAGTTTTACTTGTACTTAATCCTAGAATATTATACGGTTAGGTAAATCAAAGGTATGACTTTTGTAAGAACGTAATAATTAAAAAAATTACATATGCATTAGGGTCTACACTGTACGTTCTACATTAACACGGTCGGTTTATTTATTTGAACAATTTAAATAACTTTTTTATTATTTTAATAATTAATGTAACAAACTAAATGAGGCAATGAACCGCATTTATTTTTGATAAACAAAGTAATTCATTTCTTGTACATTTCGATATAATTTAAATTTTAATTTTAAACTTTGCTTCATGTATAAAATAGCTCTAAAGGATCAAAGACGATAAAAATACGGCAAATACGAAATATTTTTAAGCGTTAAATTTAATTTTATGGAAAGTAAAACTTTGCTAAAATAAATTTTATGTCAAAATGATATTTCAATTCCATTTTCAATAGATTTTATTTTTCTTTTAGTATTTTATACTTGTTTTATGTAAATATAAAGTATCATGTTTCTAGTAGGTAACATTAGAAATTTTAACTAATTTAAATGTATTTTTCTTGCTATTGAGTTTATTTTGTTTAATGTCGAAGCATGAACACTACTATAGATGTAAAACAATTTATAGATCTTCTTAACAAATTAAGATTAGCTGTCACACAAAATGTTATAATATGTAAACAAAAATTTTGATTAAATGGTTTTAGATACTAAGAGAAATAAATATTCTATAAAAATGTACAATTCTAATATGTTTCAATTTCTGTGAAACGCAAAACTACGAATAAATTTTTCTACGACAAAAGATTTTTATATCATTTTCATGTTTGAAATATGCATTTTATCGCCACCGATATGTTACTTTTACGAGTATGGAAAAGAGATGGAAGTGCATTTAAACCGCAGTTTTAACACGAAATTTAATTTTAAAAGTTTTTATAATAAAAGTAGTGTGATAAATAAGTTGCTGAATATAAACATAATATTTTACGTGATTAATTAATGGCTATAATAAAAGCAAGTAAGCTGTTTGTTTCTGCTTTTCACTTTACAGAGATGTATGAGCTACTACTAACTGCGCAAATCGGTTAACTCCACTAGTCATATAAAAATTATAACATTACTGACGATATTATAGAAAGCCATATCTGTGTTTATTTCCATTTTATTACAAATGGAATTTTAAAAAACAATGTAAGATATTTTATCGCATTTCTCAACTATTTGTTACGTGTAGTTACTCGATTTCTGCAGTGAGCGATTCATATGCAAATACATACATGAAGTCATATCTTTAATATCCTGACCTTGTTAGCTCAAATAATGAGGTCAACAGAAGCATAAACACCCCAGCCCTAAATAAATATACAATATTTTTTATATAATAATAAATGTATCTAATGTATGTAGGTATAACAAACGACATATGACTTAGTATTTGTGTGTTATATAATATCATATAAATTTTAAAGAATTTTTTATATTTCAAAATTTGATATACTCCGCCACCCACATATTAAACAAATATTTTTCAACTGACTGTATCAATAAAGGACTTAGCAAATAGGAAAATTTTTTTTTTACGTATTCGACGCGTGGTTCAAAAATTGATTTAGATAGACAGGTTATTCTATTCTATGGTTTGCTCGTAAAATATTAGAGGAATAAAATAACCGTTACTACAAAAACACAGACGTTTTTAGTCTTCAGAAGCGGTCTTTGTAAAACGAAAAAAGAGAAAAACAAATTGTATTCTTTAACACCATTCAAAGGCTTTAAATTGTTTTCCTTTTTCGCTTGTCATTATCAGATCATTAACAATGTAAACAGAAGGGAAGAAGTTTTCTAGGAAGGAGGTATTGGTGGTAGACATTCATTAGTCATATCTAATGACAGTCCATTTAGTATTACAATTCATAAATTTATTAATAAAAATTGACGTTTAAAATCTATACTACATATGAAAAAAAAAACAAAAGAAGTTTTACATTCTTTTTTTTTTAAATCTTTAATACTCGCTGTACATACAATGACAACCACCCAGTCGAATGCACTAGAAGACTAGACTAGATAAATTAATTTATAATTTTATGAGTATTTGTAAAGATTGATAAATCAATATTCATGGATTCATTTTCCAATAACCTGGCTTTGATTAAATTAGTCACATACATCGTCAGTAGTATTATTAGTTATAAAAACAAAACACAACCCTAAATCATACGAACAAGAATTTAAAAAAAATTATATGTCTAATATGTAATAGATGTATAACCATTTAAATATAAGTTATTAAAAGCAGAACATCCAAAACACACATGGGCTTGTTTCTGTTCGTAAAAAAGACCCTGAAATAAATCAAGTGATCCTTCCCCGTTCGAACTCATATGTTATGTATGCGAGTCGTCGATCTCGTTTGGTAGATTGTGAATTTTAGAGTGTGTCGTTAAACCGTATGCATTGATGTTTGTTTACCGGAATATCGGAAGCTTTAATATAGGTTTATTTTATGGAAGAAAACCTATAACCGATTTAATCAGTGAAACATATAATATAAACATTTTCCGTTCTTCCTGTTTCATATATTTCCAATAACGTATGAAATTCAAAGATTGTGTGTACAAAATAATAGTCGGATATTTTACGTACCTACGTTCAAGCAAGTTGAATCATGATCCATCTGTCGTTCTGTATATCAAAGGTTTTAAAGTTTTCTGATTGCTGAAATTCAGTTGTCGCTATATTTCAATTTAGATGTAGGTATTATAAAGCCAAGCGAATTTTCTATTAAGGTTAGTTTTCAATTTGAGTTCTTGGCATTTTAATAAAACTCGTCTGTTGTCCTAAGGCTAGGTTTTACACTGAATTTATATTATAAACAATCTAAATTCTAACTCTAGCCCAGTGTGGTATATAGCAATAAGTTACCATTTTTAAATAGAAGGTTTTTTATATTTTATAAATTTTAGATTTTTATAAAGTGTATATTTTCTCCAAAAATTGATTTTACGAAGGGTGTGGTCGTGTAATGTGACCCAACTCGTTTTATTGTCGTTCTGCTATAACCATGACGGGTGTGTGACTGTAGTCAAAGATGGTGCTACCGTTGTCAAATTTCGCATTAATTGGGTCGAATTAAAATTTTAACATTGTTTACTTGTCTGGCTTCAGCTTTAGTAGCTGGTGTGAATTTATACAAATAAAATGTGTTTGCAAATTTTAATAAGTAATTTACATATATTTTTTTCATAAACACGAGTATATGTATACAGTATACCTATGCTAACTGTACTGCTAGGATTAATAATTTATTATTTTAATTTGATATTTCTAAATCTGATTTCATTATGTCGCGGAATCACTTTCATTTAAAATGGCGGGTATAAATCAGTTAAAACGCGATAGCAGTCATAAATTTTTCATATTGCTTTGGTGTGGGTATCAGGTACGGGCCTACAAACATGTGACACTTAGAACTGGAACAAATATTGTATAACATTATCTGTGTCTATCTTTTGTTTTAATAATTTATTACAAAACATAACACAAATGTCAATGTTTATATAAATAATTATTATCTCAAATAAAACAGCAAAATGAACGTCTAAATAAAATAATACAATTACGGAAATAATGCAGTTTCACCACAAAATTTATATACATTGATTTACCTTGAAGCGTATACGTAGCGATGGTAATTGCTTTCCCATGTTATAACAAATCGAATTACTACAGGGAAGTGTGTAACGTTATTATGTGGGCGTATTGACTGAAAATGTTTTCCTTAATTTTCCATTGAAACAATACACCGCATTAAATTGACACAAAAATCGTTTATGGGACCTACCACATTTTGTATGTAGGTATATAGGTTTATTTATGTATTAAGAAAATTAAATTTTATATTATAGCCATATCTCGTTTCTTGTATCCTTTTAACAGGCTCTGATTGTTCTAAGGTTAAATATCATATGTATATATACATTAATTTTACATAAATAAATAAATTATGAAATGTAGACACTGTTTACTATTAGGCTTAATGCCTCAAAATTAATTGTAATTCTGAGAGACGTTAATTAATACGCTAATGTTGTTCCTCGCATTTTGTCTACTATATTTAACTCGATGGTAAAAGTGAACAAATCCTGTATCTGAAATAGGTTTTAAATAATTAAAATTGAAACGATAGCAGCAGATATCGGATACGTGAACAAAATTGCGAAATAGTATTGTAAAGCCAATAACATTGCCAGTGAAAGGATTACAGGAGATTATACGAGAAAAGGGGATTCGAAAATTTAACCAACTATTGTACATACATACATAGGTATATCACTATTTTTACAATGTGTTATTGATTATTTAAATTTATCTAAAAACGTTGTGTTAATAAAAATATATATTAAGTGTATTAAATTCGGAATTATGTTTATTTTTAACGTTTGAGGTTATTTGCAAAATGTTTTGTGTAATAAAATATTATATAGGCTTTAATAACTACAATATATTTTAAATTAGTTAATATGATTATATTATTATAATATTATACCTACCTAGTAATTTATTACATATCAGACGATATTGAAAAAACAAATTGTTTTAGATAACATGGCATTTAGACATTAATTCGTGTCTGAACGCAGCTAGGGAGTTGTCCATCATGTTGTCAGGTATCTTAGTAGTATATATATAGTTACATATATTCATATCTAATTAATCAAGTGAAAGGGACCGCTTAGCTCAGGGGTGATGTCGCCCTAATTAATTAATTTAAGACTTTGTAAATCACAGGGGTGTCTTGTTTCTATAGGTAGGTATGCCCCTATTTATCATATGTATCTATAAATAAAAAATACGTAGCTGTATGTTCATTTGTTGATTCAGCAATAGATAAGTCACACTATTGATTTTGAATATACATATTAAAATAAATTTGCGCCTTACTTTGTATTCTGGGCACAATTTTCCATCTAAGCGTTAATGCGCGGACCCCCAAGCCTTGTTTAAAATTCAAACCTTTAATTCAATTCAATTTAATGTCTGTCTATAATTTTAATAAAAGTTGTTTTATGAATAATTATTTTTAAATGAGTTCTATGAAAATATTGTTTTGTTTCATTTAATTTATAGACAACTTATACTTTGTATACTTAATTCTTTAATCAATAAACTCATAGAAAAACTACATATTATTTATTTTTAACTAGAAAATACTATTCATTAAAAAATGTTAATGCAATTACCCTATTTATGAATATATTTTTTAATTTAAAAAAAAAACAATTTTAATATATTGTGCTTTAATTTTATAGCTACAAAAATGTTACGAATAAATTTACATACCTGATTTATGCGGAAGTTAATTTATCCGACATGAGATTAAGGATAAACTGCAGCCGCAGGGTTCAGATAAGAGCTTGCTTAAGCAATCTTTCAGAGTTACAAATGCTCTAGGTATTTATGGGTATACAATTTATTTATTTACTTTAAGAGACGTTGCCCAGGCTTCAAAAAGAATATATCTACCTTTATTTTAATAATAATATCATATTTATATAATATTAATAAATATTGTAAAGATACTAATAAACATTTTATTTCCCAATTTATTTCTAAAATATTTCCATTTACATATAATAAATAAATAAATTATATTAAAAAAATATTGTTAGAATGTATTAAGCTTACGCGATTGAGAATAATAATAATAAACATTTTTGTATGTATTCTTAAACATGCTTGGATTATCTCGACGTTTCGTTTATGCTCCAATAGTCACGAGTAAACTTAATATTCATAACTAATCACTTATTCAACAATACCGACGTAATACCTAGAACTTTCTATCATAATTAAATTTTTATCGGTTGTAATAAAAAGCGATAAAGGGATAATCCGTAATGCGGAATCGTTGTTTTATTGCCATATAAAAATAAAACATTTAATTTATTTACGTTAGTAGTCTGTATAAGATTAAATTACTACTGAATAATTATTATGCAGTAAATGAAATTATTTAAAATTATTTTGCTTATAATTCCCGCTACAACATTCAGTAATTTGTCTCGACGCGTTTCGCCACTTCACGTATCCTGATGATGCCACGTGAAGTGGCAAAACGCGTCGAGACAAATTACTGAATGTTGTAGCGGGAATTATAAGCAAAATAATTTTAAATAATTTCATTTAATATGGATTTCCGCAAAGTAACGCTTGAAACAACTAATTATATTATGCAGTAGCCAGCGCTTTCATAATACAATACAAGGTAATTGTGTCGCGGTGGGGAATTATTTCCTTAGTTTTAAATTTAATGCATAGAAATTCCAGATTTAGAGTTTTTTATTACAAAAAATATATTAATTATCATTATGATTACCGCTTTTCTAAACATAACTTAAATGAAATATCTTTATTTTTTTTATTATTAGAAACTATCTTAGTCCGCAAAAGTAACTCGCACTAATAATGTGAGATCTTCCAATGAAGTTGATAACAGAAATTTAACCATAAAGAAAAAACTTTATTGCAAAGTTAAGAAAATTGGTTTTCTTTACTAACTAGATAGGGGTTTAAATAGGTCGACCGCCTCCATACTGATTGCACTGTTTAATTAAATTATATTCACGACTGGTACTTGTGAAGTTTATAAAGCTTGTCTTTGGGAAGTTCTTGATAATTATATATTAATAGTTTTTGTATAAATTTACATATTTTATTTATTAGTTTATACTACCTTTATTATCCTACCAGTCGCGAGAGCATTCGAAGTGAAATTGGAGTCATTCTTATTAAATTCGCGTTAGTCTTTTGTTTTAAAATGATGTAAAACATATACCTAGATATATATACTAGCTGGCTTAAAGTAAATCAAAATAATATCTGTGGTCTTATAAATTTATGAGTTTCTTCGTTTATTAAACACGTAAAGAGCTTATTAAATTTACGGTATATCAGGGGAACCTTTATTACTCAGCAAACACCATCGTTATTCCAATAAATCTTGGGCGTATAAAAATAGATAAATCTTTTACTGCATTAAATTATTTTTAGAATAAATGAAAACGTGTTTTGGACCAATTTGGTCGGAGTCGTTTAGAAACCAAACGTTTACCTTTTTTATATTATTCTTTATTGAAGTAATTCCAAAATAGGGACAAGGGATATAGTCTAAAAAGGACGCTGTCATGGGAATAAACTCAATAAGATATGCTGTTCTTCAAATTTCATGGACTTATTTGGCATTTTATTTCTTTGATGTGGTTTTATTTAGATACTGTAACACGATTAAACGTTGCAATGATCGTTTAAATACGGCATTTATATAAAATTTCTATATTAAAAATATTTTATTTGTATAATTATTGGGAAAACAACGCGATAGTAAACTTCATAGTGTTTTTTAAATCACTTCAATCATTTGCGTGAATAACCTCAGAATAATTTTCACAATAAAAAAATACAATAATAAAACAGTTTTTTTTTTAAATATTAAGGGCGTGTATTGCTGTCTACCCCAATATTTAATTAATAAATACGGCTAGATGTCGCAAACGATAATTTATCACGGTTATGTTCATTATTAACGCTATTAAGTTTGAATGCTTTTGTATTCAGGGTTTCATGGCGTAAGCTCGACTCTAGACACAACGATACAAAGTAATTCCGCGCAAACGGCTGTCATATCTCGGAATTGTGTCAACCATATTACTGAGAAAGGGTGGAAGGGTTAGTTTTACTTCGACCCCTTTTAACTTTGTACTTCGTTTAATAATTTCAAAATAGTTCAAGTACTACATTCGCTAAACGATTGATAGAGAATACAGGATCCGTGTCAACGCAGGGTGCACTGTGTATATTATAAATTCTATAGAATGTAAGTATCCTGCGTATAGGAAGCATCCATTTTTGCAATTATATATCAACAATAAATTTTAAAAAGGTTTTGTTTCTTACAAACTAAACATTTAATTAAAATCTAGTAATTATCATAGTATTTGCGGCGCGGAACTAACACAATATATTGCGGTGCGGTGGTATATAACAAAGGAAATGATAAAAATGCGGTGCGGATAATAATTAGCGTCGTCTCGTTATAGGCTGATTCGGAAATGATAATGGACTCCATATACATACTATTTTTATATTCATACTAGCTTTCACCCGCGGCTTTGCTCGCAATTAAATCATTAAATAAGTATTAGAGATCATTTCAATAGAAATGAATCAATATGATTCCAAACAGCTGAAACTATAGTCGGTTGGAAACTATAGTAAAAATATATATATTCTTAATAAAAAGTATCCTATGTTAGTTTTAGTACCTCCAAAAATATGTGTACAAAGTTTCATGATGATCGGTTAAGTAGTTATTGCGTGAAAACGTATCAAACCAACTCATATTCATATTTATAATATTAGTAGGGATTTGATTGTTTCAAATTTACAAGATTTAAAAGGTGTCCTGCAATTTAAAGGAATCTATGGACGTTGAGAGTTAGTCGTATGAATATGAATGAACACTATCATCAACCAAATCATCGCGAGATCCAAGTAATTAAATAGTTTTTCAGTTTATTGCCGAAATTAAGCACAACTAATTCATAACCGCAGGCTGATTTATGACGTCACCGATGTATTAATGAGAATGGTTAGCAAACTCACAATGGTAATTTGAATATACGAAAACTGTTGGCATATTTGGATTTTATTACAGTTCATGTTCATGTTACGAATTGTAATTGAATATTGCTTGTTCGTGCCTAACAGTACATTTAGCAAACACGATCTATTGTTAGTTAACATAGAACTGTTACTGAATGTGTAAAGACTCGGATACATATGCCCACTTATATGTGTTTAAAACAAACAGTCCTCTCTCCCCTTTGTTTTAATAACCATTAAATATGAATTTTGTCCGATAGTAAGCCATATTTATAAACAATAAATCGAATAAAGATCGACTTTCGCGACATTAATAGGTACAGTGCAAGTTAAAAAAATTCCAAGTTGCTCGATGAGATATTGATTTTAATATTTTATAAAACATAAACAAATATGTAATGTCAATATGGTTTTACATTTTTTGTTCCCACTGGGAGATAATTGTCGAGTTGACGGAAAACCTGTCGAGTGAAATCGGTTCCCGAGTGAATTACTTGACAAGTTACTCGGGAAACGCTCAGTTTGTTAACACGCGATAAATTTCGCGTTTACATAGAAATAATCGGGTATTAGTGTTGTTTTTGTTTGTGTATAATTCATAAAATATATATGGTGTGTTTAGAATTCTTAAATATAAACAAACGAGAAACAGTTTAAAATGTATTAATTTACTTTGTAATAATTAAACTGAAATATAATTAAACACACAAATACAAATACCAACATAATGAATTCGAGTTTATCGTTGTTCTTTTTTTAAACGAAACCCGAAGCAGCGAGAAAAATAAATTGAACAACTGAAATTGTACAATGCTCTTTCCCCGTGTTAATTAAACATCACGCTTTGCACCCTACTATTTAATGCTCTTTACGCTTATACTTGATCCTGTTTCCTTTTGCATTAGGGAGGGAAAGTACAAGGTTTTTTTTTAAAAAAATTAGTTACATAGACACTATATATACATTTTGCGCTGACATAGTTTCAATATTTGCTGTCGTAATGAGCCTGTGACTACGAGACGCTATGTAGATGGGATAGCCAGCCGCATAAAGTCTTTAAAATTAGTGAAAGTATCCAAGACTACAAACGTCATATTATTTTTCTTTATGGATTTGTGAAAGGTAATAAAACGCGAGTGCAGTAGTAGAAAAATACGTGTCCATTTGCATGAGCTGTTAAAATGTTTAATGTCCTTCTAAACTGGAGTAGTTTTGACAAACATAAAAGTTTTAGTGGCAACAATCGCATGTTTATGCCACTCGTGGTTGTGTGCACTCCCCCTTAAGAGGATAAGCTAAAACTACAAAAAGCAAGATGTACTGACACTCGCATTTTGCTGAATCTCAAATCCTATTAAATATTCAACACAAAGTTGGCGTACCTTTTTAGATCACTGTCTATATATACATACATCATATACCTAGATATACATATGTATACAGTAATGCCCCGCTTTACGCGAGGGATACGTTCCGGAAAAAATCTCGTTAACTGAAATTCCCGCGACCATAGAGAAGTTGAATGACTATATGATTTAATAACAAATTTGAATTTCGCGTTATAGTGAAATCGCGCATAACGGGCTCGCGTAAAGCGGGGTATTACTGTATCTACAAATCACATATATACAAATGTAGTTTTAATGTTATACCGTTAAAATTAGGAATATTCGCGAAAATGGGTAGGTATGCGTTTCATATTACCATTAGAACTAAACACGTCAAATTATGTTAAAGTGTAACGTAACTTTTTAGGTTATTTCACATATACAGTACATGTAAATATATACTAGAGCTATAGTAATACATGCATTTTACGTTTTGAGTTTAGTTTAAATAAATCATATTGACTAATAATATCAATCCTATTTATTAACCTATGAACATAATAAATTTAACAATATATTATAGAGATGTATCAGGTTAATCGTTTATTTTAATTTGAAGTCATTGTAGTCGTGGTTTAATACTTTCGAAGCATTTTAAGTTAAGAAACAGTAAGCCGCATAAAGTCTCTCAAATGAATCATTGAAATCCAAGCAAATAAATGGTAATTTTAAAGTAAACGTTTGTATTCATTTAGCAAACACTGTTTAAATTTTTATTTTAATATAAATATCGAGGGAAATATATATTATTCTTTAAAAGTGTTGAATTACTAACTTGTCTATGTGGTATACCTATCTCTACGATATACGTCAAATTGATGCGTATATAGAAAACGTCCGTAAACCTAGTTTTAAAGTAAACGTTTGTATTCATTTAGCAAACTATAATATAAATAGTAATTTATTCGGTAAGATTGTCTCCGCCTAGCCTTCGTCCCTGAAAACGGCAGCCGAACGAGGGTGTGCCGTATAAATTGGATCAAATATCCCCAAGCCAATTGATACGTCATACAAAGTGTACGATCAGTTTTGAGTATAAAGATGTAGATATAAGATGTAAGTACGTATATGAAAAATTGCATTTTCGCTTTGAAAGCTATTGCAACTTCTTCTTCAGGTTTGAGTATAAAGTAATAGGTATAACAAAGTTTGCCCGAGCTTTCTAATAAATACCAAGAGTACATTGTTACGAAAATACAAAGTAACATTTGCAGTTTCCCTAACTACTTAACTTTGGCGTATATTACCTCGTGACGTCATCTTGAATGATAAATTAACCTGACCTATCGTAAAGATAATAATGTTTTTAGTTCTAAAATTACCATAACTCGTACGTAGGGTTTATTCTAAGTTAAATAGTGTTATGATATTTAAATATTACAATTAAGCTAAAATCATACACAATTTAAATCCCTAACTTGACAAACTTAAACTGTTAGAAGAATACACCCTTATCAAATTAAAAAATGACAGCTAGGGCAACCCATATCGCAATCACCACGTGACCACAGTGATGATAAACCTTTGAAAGGTTGCGTTATATTAATCAAATTAAACGTCGTATGAGTGTTTTAAATTAGTTAAATCATATTTGCGAATGCCCTTAGACATCACAACATGACATAAGAAGATTAGTACAGATAGTCCTCGTTTTACGGTAGTCAAAATTTGACACCATTCCTCGTTTTAACGGTCTAAGATTCGTTTTATGTCGCGGGCGGCGGTGAGGGAAGTTGACGGAGGAACGCAGCGCTAACTATATAACTCCCTGCAAATGTGTAGAAAAAGGTGTCTCGTTTTACGTCGTTTCGTTTTGCGTCACTATTCTCTGATACCTAATATGACGTAAAACCGAGGGCTGCCTGTACACGGCTTATAAGTTGGCGAGACTGAATAAGTACGATAGCTAGCTAGATGTATTTTAGATTAGTTAAAATAAGATTTTATTTCGAAATAAAGGTGGCTTTAGGTTATATACCTAATAGTCACTGAAGTCACTGAAGTCAAACGTTGTAACATGAACACCGAGGTCGGTTGGCGTAAAGTATGCACGCTCGTTACCTAACTTTATACTGGTTGTACCTTCTTATGTGTACCTACCTACTTTTTTTATATTATATTGCTCAAGTTTTCAGTTTTTCAAGAAAACTTGGGTTAATATTCTTCCTTCCTAAGGAACTGTAAATTTATCTTTTTATTTATAGTTAGTAGGTAATATTTATATTTTTATTTTTGAATTTAATATTTTTTAAATTGTTAAATCAATTTAAATGTGTACCAATTAAACAATTATTGATATTTTCTGTGGTTTTGTGCGAACATACACATTACACATTTGTTGGAACTATATTCATAAAATATTTATATATTTTTAATAAGTTAATTTACTGCGAAAGGTGGACGTTATGGAATGGATGTATGAATAAATGATAAACAGACTAATGAACTGTCCCGGTTTCGTCCTAAATATTTAACCTTATCTCTAAATTTTATAAGAAAAGATAATCTTGTATTTGAAGTTATGCTCTCGAAATTTTGAACGTCTTAGAAGTGGAATCGGTATAAGTATCACAGATTATGATTCAAAATATTATTAACCATATTAATAATTGATAATATTCTACTTAGAATTTATTTTTAATTTTTAGACATCGCTACAAACTTCTTAATTCTGAATAAATAAATAAATATATATTTAGGAAAATTACTCTCGTAGTCAAATGTTTTTACGAACATAATTTAAAAAAATTAAAAAGTTTTATGTGCTATAACGCTAATTCTATTTTACCACTTTAAATATTCAAATTTGCTGCAATCTGGCTGCGAAGCTTTCGAAACCGTAGATTGAAATAATCAAAGCAAATTTATTAATAAGCTTTATACGGCTAAATTTACTATAAAAAATGAGATTAAAATAGGTCAAAATTGCTCAAAGTACCCGTATTTTTATTCACTAGAAATAAGAAAAATGGTTATTCGGTAAAATAATAGGTCTAAAAGGATATCTTGCCGCAAAAATCTTTTATGCTACCTCCGGGACACTTTTTCACATGAAGCTGTTAAAAGGATCTTGGGAGGAGGAGACTGTAAACATAAAATTTCATTCAACAAACCCAATAAGGACAATTGAAAAATAAATCATAATAGCAGTAAATGTAGGTATATACCTACCTACATAGTGAAAATAAAATAAGTAAATAATTTTTATGTAGACCGGAAATGCAAACCAAGAACTCCGTGTAACAACAAGCTGCATAGAATATAATATATCTCCTACAAAATATATTTAATACGAAATAGGATAAGCTATCGATTTTTTGTTTGTTTCCATTTATCTAGATATTTTACTCATGAATACATGAAACACGCTTTACTTACTTGAGTATACATTTTTTAAGGCGCTTTGTAGTAATAATAATAGACGAGCTCTTTGTACAATCTTCCTTTAGGTAGTATGTATACATATACATACATACATACGTAGTACGTAATATATATACATTCTTACACAAAGAGATCACACATACAAACAACTAAAACTAAATGTCCTAACTCCAATTAAAATAGGATGACTGTTCGTAGAAAAGGGTATTCCTATCTTAATTACCAGAACTCGAACTAATAATGTGATTTACTTAATAAATAATTTATAATACTTGTGTCTACCCTCGTAAAAGCGTTAGTATGACTACCTACAATTAACACCAGATAAAAAGTTATACGGGAAATGTTGGTGTCCTGTTGATTTTAGATTCCACAACGTTGTTTGAGTTTGTGTAAGCACTTTGAAACTTAATTAATTCTGTCATTTAAGAGCTTAAAAAGCTTTGCGCTTTTCACTAAGGTAAAATACAAAATAAACAAATTGATAATTGAAGTTGGTAGTTGCATTTTCAATTTTGAAATCAATTTTCTTAATAATTTATCATTTTGCTAATCTCATAAATGTGGTTATTAGCAGTTTCGCCCCTCCTATAATGCCTGCAAAACGAAAACAAAGGAATAACCTTAATCATAATTTTAACTTTCCTATTATAGCACAAACACATATATGTAGTAAGTACAATGTCTTGACCTCAACTATGCACCCAATAGGTATCGGGACAAAGGTAAGACTACTTGAAACAATGTATAGTATCGTAATAGCAAAAATATAGATTTATGCACATTTTATATCAAGACTTTGTCACTTCGCTATCAAGGGCGTTTGTAGTTACAGATAATATTCATACAGGTTAATACGAAGCGCCACTCTTAAGGCGCTGTAAATAGGATTAAGTAAAATTAGAAAGTTATCGATCGTAGCACGTTACGAACTCTCGTCACGATATGAACGGTTCACGAGGTCACGGCGGTCACGTCCGCTCTGCGCTTTATCTAATCCTTGAAACCTAATATTGAGAATAATGGAGACAATATTGTATAAACGTTAATCTTAGTCTAGTCTAAGTTTATTTGTAGAGACATATTTCCAGTAGCTGTCGCAACTGTTCTACCTGACTTATATTCGATTTATAAAAATATTACATTTAGCTTGTCAGTTTAGATGGTCCGATAATATTTTAAACGAAACTTTTCAGTTAGTTTCTTGCTGACCTAAAAGAATATTTGATTAAACAAAATCGGCCTGTATTGACGTAGTCTCTATTTTCAGCTTGCTCTACATTGAGTTTAGTTTTTATCTACTGATTTTCTATCAAATTAGTAATAAAACTTAAATAGATTGTCATAAGACACAAAATAAAACTTAAATATTAATAAACAAAGTTATGTAATAAATTGTAATAACAGATGAATCCATATTGGATTTATTAAAAGTAGAGTACAAACGTCAACCGACAGAGACTCGTAATAAAATAACTCAATCGTCATTCACAATCACTGTATTTGACTCAAACGGAGGTGGCCCATCAAAGAAATAATGGGTGAGGCATCGGTCGCGGTCGCTCGCCGCGTTGCGCGCAGATTTGCGTAGCAGTGCTCTTTCAAACGTAACAAAAAACTAGTTTCCTGATTAATCATATATTTGTGAACATACACAAAATTAATATAGTGGTTGTGTCAAATCAGTTGTACTATATTTTATTTAGTCGACGTTTAAAAGCGTTTGTAACTTTGTTTTAGTGCGTAGTATGTAACGATTTGCCCTTGAGTTGATTTGGTTTAATAAAATAAATGTTTTATTTCTTGTTTCAAATTAGTTTAAAAGTTTGTTGAAGTTCAATTATTTGTATGTGTTGCAATTTAAATTGACGTTATTGTATTAGGTAAGTGAAAAAAACGCTAATTGTTTTTGTTTAAACAACAAAGTTGTCAACCTTGACCTTTGTGTATAGCGATAAGAGCATGTCTAATTACCAAGGAACTGACTCTACCCGAAACTAATAAAAGATAATGACAACTTATTGTGAAGACGATGTTCCCCTTCACGATAATATAACGTGACAATGCGTTAATCCCCAGACAACTAACAATACACGTATACTTTGAAAATTATATTTAGTATTACTTCATCTCCATATTAATCCTAACTTAGACTTCAATGATAAAAATAAAAAGTACGAACATTATATTATTATTATGTCTAAGGAAATCGAAAAAAAATTGTCAATAACAATTTGATTTTTTTTTAAAGATATATGTTCGTTTTAAGCCGAACATAATATTCATTAGTAAATATCGTAGTAACTATAGTGTTCTGTGTATTTTTGTAATTTTGAAGCGACATCCTTTTAGGTTAAAACTGACCTTCGTGTTAACATGTTAAATACATTTACATAACATTTCCTTCCTAAGCTTAGAAAAGCTATCAAGCGTAGCAAGAGCCAATGAATGCTACCTTTGGGTTTAGAATTTCGCTTAACGACCAAACTACATTAAGTCCGAACGCAGAGTTTCACACTATTATTCCACGCCTAAATTCAATGTTGGATTGCTATAATTTTACGGATAAAATTTATGTCACAATATTATCTTCTATTTGAAGATTATTTTGTATATATAACAGGTTAAATAATAATAAAACAAATGAATATAAAAAGAAAAAAATTCAGACAAAGTTTTAGATATTTAATTATTATTTTTCAAGAGTTCAGATGAGGAGCAATTAAGTCAGCTGAACTATTCTTCTGTGCTGTTTTTCTATTAAAATTAAACGAATAAAACAAATTATCTAAGATATATTGTCAGGCTTAGTTTGTTACTTATATAAAGTGTCTATAAATTGTTAAATTTGTTAACAGGAGACCGAGGGGTATCATCACGACTATGACGTAACGCTCATGTCCTGTCCGACGCTGCTGACGCGGTCGCCTACAAAGCCTCCCGCCGCCACCTGACGCTGCAAATTTATAAAGTAAAGATTCATATCATAAACAAATTACTTTTTAATTGGAAATGTCAACGGATAGCAAACATGTTAACGATATTTAGCTTATTAGACTTTTTCAATGTTTACTGTTTTCCTTTTCATAATTAAATTATCGTTTAGGAAATTGGGCGTGTAAAAAAGGTGTTGTATTGCTCCTATTTTACTTATCTAAAAGGCATTCAAATACGTTCATTCTATAATATGTTTATAATTTTAACATGAAGCTTGTTTACTCTCTAATTATAAAGTTTGTAGGTACAGAGTTGGTTATGAAACATAAAGTATGAAAAATAATTAATCAAAATTTAGAATTGTTTTTTATATCATAATGTAATTGATACAGATTATAAAAGATGCTTGTCCGTTCGCTGTTGGTTTGCGTAGTGGTGGTGCTATACGCACCATTCGTTTATCCGCAAGGACCACAACAATGCCCGCCACCAAATACAATTACACCGTGTGTGTGTACTGTGAAAAAGAATGGATTAGATATACTCTGTGAATTCACTGAACAACAGCACATACAAAAGGTAAAAAAGTATTTTTATTTGCCTACATTTTTAGGTTTCCTCTTACTATTAATCAAGAAACATTTAATAAATAATGTTATAAGAGAAAGAATATTACAGATGAATGGAAACATTTCTGTTTTTGAGATGTTATTTTGTTTAGATGTGAAAAATAGCAGTACTTTCAAAATATATATTGTTTGGTCTTATTACAAACTATCCGCAAACATGTAAAGGCATCTACTTCGGAAATAATTATCCTCTTTTGTTTCAGGCCATGAATGCGCTGAGAGCTAAGCCCATGATCATTTTTTACTTGAAATTGCGGCATAATAACCTAGCAAAGTTGCCTTCTTACATCTTCCTTGGTTTAGACATCCGCCACCTAACCGTACATAATAGCAGCTTGGCCGTCATTGAGGATTCCTCGTTAAGTTCTATAGGTATATAAATAAAACTAGTACTTTGGTATAATTACAGCCGTCTAATTTAGTCATGTTTTAGAACTGGTGAGCCCCGTTGTGTTAGCTACCGCTTTAATTGTCAAACGAATTAATTAAAAGAAGACGTAAGTTGAAAGATTCCCATGAAGCACAAACGTGCCTGGGATCCAGTCGAAATTTTGATGAATGATAGAAACTTAAAATTGCTAGATAGTTTGGTCAGATTGGTTAAAATAAATGGCATTAATTTTGTTAATATTCTTTTTTTTATATAGGCAACAAACTAACACAGCTTGATGTCTCCCAGAACAGTCTAGCAACAATCCCGACGTCGTCATTTGCCCATCTGAACCACCTGCTCATATTGAATATGAACCATAATAAGGTAATCTTCTCGCTTTTATAGTATAACCCTGTAAAAAATTATTAGTCTTTAGTGTATATAGCTTTCAGTACAGGGACTACAGAATATAGGAAAAACCTGGATTCTTTTTATTCTTCGCATCACAAACCAAGCGTAAACTAAGTTTTTATTGTAATTATTTCATAACTAAGAAGTTAATTTGGAAAAAAGGTTTCGCTAGTTTTGTTTACGTATTGTTGATGAAATATATACGCTGTATTTTATTTTTTTTTTAAATTATTTAATTTACATCAATTTGATAAGTTACTTTAAACTAATATTAAATATAAATATTGAGGCACAAATATAAAACTTAGTAACAATTCTAAATCGAGATAGCAAAAAGAAAGGAAGGTCCGTACTACGGCAATTACTCAGTTCCGACAAGTCATGTTCTTGTCGTCGTTAGCGAGTTGAGCGCTTGTGACTTGAATAAAATATGTCGCTGTATTTTTATAATAGTTCAACTATATTTTCTTTTATGTATAAATGCACATTTTACAATAGAAGCTAACTAATCTTAAAATAAAATTTAGTTTTAAATTTGGTAACTAAATTTTATATAAAACTGTACGTAATAGTGAGACTATTCGTAGCAAATGCAGCAAAATTTCCAGTCTTGTTCTGTCTATATTTTTATAGTGTCGTGATGTAATCAGAAATATTAAACATATTTTGTTCGTAACAGGTAACAGCTGTGCATAATAGAGCGTTCATCGGATTGGATACTCTAGAAATCCTAACGTTATATGAAAACAGAATTTCTGTTGTCGATGGAGAGGCATTCAAAGGTTTAGAGAAGTGAGTATATTTGTATAGAATTACATACCACAGTTTGCCTAATTAAAATATTAAATATGTAGAAGAGTTGTTATAAAATGTTTTTAGTTAATCTAAAGTTGCACATTGCTCGTTTCAATTTAAATTCAACTTCAGCCGCGTGAGAACTAAAAACCAATGTTTTTGGAGTCGCGAACTTTAATTCGCTATGATTTTAACACGAAATGGTATTCGTTGAAATGTTTTAATGTATTTTAACAAAGTTACGTACAATTTGAATCAAAATTGAGAATAATTTATGAGTAAGGCAAATTTATTAAGTTCGCTGAAAATGTTTGAAAGGCGTTCATGACTAAGATTACTGGGTATATAGACTTTAAAAGGTAAATTATGAAATAATAAATATATAATTTCAATATAAGCCTTTTGATATACTTCATAATAAATAGCGTTAGCGTAGATGAGAAGAAAATAAAATGCATATAAAAAAACTAAAAATAACATTTAAGTTTATGAAGTATATTCAAGTTTGAGCACCTTACACGTCTTGCTTCACTTTTTCAAAGAACATCTTGTAAACTATTTTTAAAAGCAAAACTTTTAGCAACTTCTGAAATGTTATACGTCACATTTTTATTCACATGACAATTTTAACTTCTGTTTTACGTAACATTTACTTTTTAATATTAAACTTAAATTAATTAAAATACCTACAGTTAAACGTTAATTTAAAAGTTGTGTTGGTGTTCAAATGAATGTAGTATTATATGAAAATTTCAAACAGGAAATTGAAGCGACTGAATCTAGGTGGGAATGAGTTGACAGCCGTGCCGCAGAAGGCGCTTGCTTTACTTGAGAATTTAAAGAAATTGGAAATGCAGGAGAACCGCATAGCTTCCATTTCTGAAGGTGATTTCGCAGGTACGTTTTATTTTTAAAAAATATGTTAGTTACAATTTATAGACTAGCTAAAAAACTTTGACACGCTACTTAATTTGATTTGCAATTTGTTTTCTAAATTAAGAAATTTAAAACATTTTGTAGAGAGTAATTTTTATTATAATATAAATTTTCATTTATTTAATTTACGGGCTTTATTTTAGACCTCTAATTGTGACGTTAAAAATAATCGTTTCTATGTTACTTTATTAAGGTCTTCGAAACCTAGACTCATTGGGGTTAGCTCACAATCAATTGCGCGAGGTTCCAGCGCAGGTGTTCTCCCATCTCAACTTTCTCAATTCATTGGAGCTTGAAGGAAATCAAATACAAAGAATCGATGACACTGCATTTTCTGGACTTGAAGGTAACATTTCTTTTAATTAAAATATATGGATTTTACTTATGATTTAACCTCTGGGTAGGTAGGAAATTTTACCTTTAAGCCACGTGCCTACGCCTACATGTGATAAGTTTGAATGTCATGTGCGTGGTATGAAACAAAACTGTATGAAAGAATTCCACTTACTGAGGTGTGACTTGAGAATTACATGAAAGAGGACTATTAAGTGAGATTTTAAGTAGTAATACTTAAGTACTTAAAATAAAATAAGAAATATGTGTTGTAAAAAATTAATATGTTGCAGAAAATCTACAATATCTGCGTCTGGGCGACAATCGTTTGCATGAAATTCCATCGGAGGCACTTCGTCCATTACATCGACTACGCCATTTGGATCTAAGATCTAATAATATAACTTACATCAGCGAGGACGCCTTCACCGGTTATGGCGATTCTATTACTTTCCTTAATCTGCAAAAGAACATGTGAGTTAAAAAAACTTACTATATCATAGTTTTATAGTATAATCGTATTTAGCCCATTACATGGAAATACTGGATTCGATTCCAGGTCAAAACTTATTAATAATAATATAATATGTTATGTGTTATTCTTGTTGGGATAACATGGGATATAATTTTTGGCTTTTATTATTATAGCATACAATGATTGCAGGAAAAAGTTTTTGTTTCCACTTAATGGACCATTAATAATGATTACTTCCAACTTACTTTGATTATACAATATCAAATTATAAGCAATTATAGTGTTGTTTAACTTTTGGATGAGAACTGTAATTACAATTGCGAAGATTACTCAATTGAGTTATATCATTTAAAAGTTAATTTTTATTTACGTAAAACATGAACTGATAATTAAATTGGATTATTTAAAATTAATCAGGGTACATCAATTACCAACAATGGGTTTCGATAATTTGAATTCTTTGGAAACACTGAACCTTCAAAACAACAAACTGCAGCATATTCCCGAAGAGATTATGGAACCTATATTGGACACGCTTAGAGTTGTCGACATAATGGGTGAGTGTCTATTATTTTAATGTCTTCTCTATAATAGAATAGAATAACCTTAAGGAGAATTTTAATTATAGATAATCCTCTGATTTGTGACTGCGAACTCGCCTGGTACGAAGCATGGCTGGCTGGTCTGAGGGACCGTGATGATGAAATGATGCAGAAAAAGCGTACCGTCTGCACAATGGTCAGCGAGCATCGTGAGTACAGTGTCGCTAAGATGCCCTTAGAAAGGATGAATTGCAAGAGGAAACCAGCGTATGGACGTACCAGCGACGCTCAGGCGATCTGCGACTATAGCAACACCATCGCCATTAACGCGTTGTTTTTCTTCATAGCTAGGTTCATTTAGACCTTCATCTGTTTATGTTAATGCCTAATTTTGTGATCATCGTGTTCCAGTGAAGATTTGTAGTCATCAAGCTAGCTGTGGCCGGATAGCTTGAGTACATCTTTTCGCGGATTTAATTGTTATTTTGTCTTGTTATTATTTTAAAACTAAAAGTGCGATAAAATACGATACATATCATATGGGGGCTGAATATTAATATAAATTAGTGTGTATACAAGTGTGTTCGTGACGAACCAAAGCCATGTGATATAATATCTGAAAGGCTTTAGATATGTACGTAGTTGGCGATTAAAAGCTTAGTTCAAATTTATCTTAGGAAAGAATGTTCTTACCTAATTGATGACTTAAATGCCTTACTATGAATTAATGTTTGTTAGTTGGCAATGATCGCACAACTGTTAATAACTCTACTCTCTTTTCTGAGTTAGCCACTAACGTATTAATGGAATTATTAAATTCGTTTAGAAAAAAAAACAAATATCCCAATTTTTATCACATTATTTTGGTTTGTATTTGATGAACTTTGATTTTTGTGTATGATTATACCCTTGCCTTCATTGTAATGGACACAGTTAACTATAAGCTATTATGCATTTTAAGATGTTTCAATTTGTAGTTAAGATATTTTTTAGGATTACGGGGCCCTTCTACATATTATTCAATATTAATATTCCATTGCATAAGTCTTATTATTCATTTAAAGGTATCCCTGAATTAAGATTAATGCGTTATAAAGCCCCGAATGTTCTATTTGATGTAGTTTAAAATATTCTAAGTGTTAGTAGATGTATTTTCAGTATTTACAGCTAACCATTAAATTATGTAGAGTTATAAAATATGTTATTTGAAATATTAAGCTGGTAATTTTAATTTAATTTTCTGCGATTTTATTATTTACATTTTTGGTTAACTGTCAGAAATCGTAATTTTGATAATACTTTTTAGTTTTATTACTTTATTAAATTAGATTATATTTAGACAGCAACGATTATTTTAATTTGAATATCATTTACGCATGGTTTATATGCTTCGAGAGAATCGCCATAAACATTATATTTAGGTAAATTTAATTACAGTAATAAATGTGACTTTAGGCTATGTTATGCGTAATTGTTTCTTTCATTAGCAATACATAAGTGATAAAAATGTAACTAAAAACATATCTTTACTGTCTGAATATATATTATAATAAGTAATCTCTAGAAATATAATGTTCATTATATAATAAAAAATATATATATAATACAAAAATTTTGAGAAAATTATCAACAAATAGTTTCAGGTTCGAATCATAGATAATAGTTAAAGAGATAAATCTGAAATGATTTTTGTACACGCCTCAAGATGGCGTTGTATAACATTGTAACACACAATCGACATTTTAACAAAAAGTTAACATTCTCGATCCGAAAATACATCTTTGTATAGATCGTGGACATTTCTTTTCAATTCTATAGAAATCTATATAACAATAATATTTTCCTTTTAAAAATGTGTTTCGAGACGTGTATTTGTATAAACAAACTAAACTGGAATTACAATATTTGTATGTATCTATTTTTTGCATCAAATTGTACCTACTCTGTACAATCAGTGGTCTCAAAAATGTTAATGGTCCTGCTGCCTGCAGTTTATGTAACTCGTTATAACCAATTGCATTATCCGAAAATGTCCATCGATTCATTGACGCGAAAATAAATACGAACTATTTATTGATATCGCTGGACATTTTTAAAATTAAAATGGAAGTTTAGAACTATTTCGATGTTGTGCACTTTATTATATTAGACTTTGTATCACTTTATATCTTGACGTTACGCACGTTTACAAATATCTATTAGGGATGTATTTATTAAAAAATCTTTAAAATTTACATTTATATAGAACTTTTTCAATGTTGAAGTAGTGTTCGTGTTGTTTACGTAATTTTTGTCTATTCATATTCGCTTATTGTCTTATTGAAGGGTCTGACGCAAGTTAAGGATCAAAAATATACATAAATTATATATATTATACCTTGTTATTTAATTGTATATCATATTTTGAATATATGTACCCTTGTTGCACGTTTTTATGTATTTATAACGATATATATTAAAATTAACTGTATTATGCAGTATGGAACCATCATAAACATATCGGGAAGGTGGTGTTAAATATTAAAAAAAAAACTTAGATGCACCATCGACCATTATCGAAACATATCATTTTAGAAAATATTTAATCAATAAAATTTGTATTTTTTAAGAATATAATCGCTGTTGAGTGTTTTATTAGATTCTATGTATTATTAGAATTAAATGTTTTCGATATAAAAGCTCTGTGTTACAGTAGTTGCATCAATATTTATATTAGTGAAGTAAGTTATATAAAATTGTAATTTTGATTAAAACGCGCGTTTGAAAAGCAATAATATATATTTTAATCATATTCAAGTATTAATTATATAATTACTTATATCTTTTTACTATTATGTATTGTATTTATGCATTTAATATAGGTTTCTACCTACCTGCTAACACAAAAGATACTAGAGAAGGCATCACAAATTAAATTTACGCAAACTAAATGGAACACAATTCTATTTTTAAAACAAATAGAAAAATAAAAGGAATCTAATAAATCAATCCTCGTAGTGTACCAACTTTGTTCCTGACATCTTCTCTAATATATTTAACTCAATGTTCAAAGTCGAATTAAAGACAAAGCTAATTACAAGTGTAAAAGTTTATAGTCACATTTATTGTGTATGTTCTATTTGTAGTGTATCAAATTAAGCTAAGAATGTAACATTTCATTTTGTTTAATATTAAATACCTAATTTAAAAACTGTTTTTTATTATTTATCTATTTCACAAAAATATACGTATCTATTTAATTTGACTTTTATGTTCAACGCGACTGAGATTTGGTTGATATAAGTTCGCTTTGGTTGGGATGATTCTGCTGATAATGATTAATGACTTTGTTAAAAAGTTACTACATACTATGGTTTCTCATTTATAATAATGTATAAATTTATAAAGTATATGATCTGTCAAAATTACATAAATATTTGGTAACTTTAATAGCTCAAATAAATACTACAGGCAAGTTTATTTTCTTGGAATGGGTTATGCCGTCCTTGCCTAAAACCCGCGAGTCCTGTAATAGCATTAATCGGTAGCATTTTAACTTTGTTTTATTTTTTATGCCTTTAAATAAAATGTATTTTCGTCCTCTATTGAAAAATAAGACTATTTAGATCGTGTAATTAACGTTTTAAAATAGGTTTATATTAATAATTATGTTAAAACCTTGTGACATTTGATTGAATAATTCTATTTTTATGACGAAAAATGTTAACGACATTAAATACAGAACATGCTTTAATTATGTACATTCAGTAGTGGGAACTACGAAGTGTGTTGGAACTACATAAAATGGAATGCTGGGTAACGGCGAGCAAGTTTATTGTGATTGACACTAGAAATGTAGGTAAATAAATAGAAATTTATGTGCGATTTTACAGCTCATTTTACCTGAGGTTTTATATTGATAATTATCAGCACATAATTATTGCCAACTTGAAAATACATCGTTTAATCAATATCGCAAATTTTGTATAATAATCAGCAATGAAGTAATAAAATGAAAGTTGGACATATTCGTAATAGATTTTGTTTTTGTATTATTACAAATGTCCTTGTAACTTTAATGTAATGTTTGTACGTGTAAGTATAGCTGTATTATAATTACGATTTTAAGAGCGAAGGAGATTGGTTTTTCGGTTAAAAATTGTTTTCTGTTACTTTAAAAACAATTCATTTAGATATCTCTCTGTGACTCTGATTGATTTTAAATTGGAAAGGGATTTTTGCCTGCAAGCATGTCTCTGTGATAGCAAATGCCTATGCTCATGCATTATATTAGACCAAATATGATCACATGCAAGCGTAATATGAAAAAGTTGGTACCTCTTCTCGTTAACTTAACTACCTATTCTATACGAAACTACGTGCAAATAGAAATAACAAATACACAATACACATGTAAAAATTTACTCTTTTTCATAAAGGAACCAAATACGCTCGCATTCTAGTCTTTTGTTGCAAATCCTCCGTTTATATTTAACGAGCAGTATTGTGCATCTCAACTTTAATGTGAAGCGGAAACGTAAAATACAGGAATGAAAACCACTAACAAAGAATGTCGCAGTTTCTTTCATAATAAGACAGTTTATAAACAATATCATAGAACTAAAAACAACAAGGGAAACGCTTAATTACTTTTCACAAATATACTAACTATTCAAGCGTGAACATTGTTTTAACTCAATTATTAACTAATATTAGCTCTAGTAATTATAAGAAAATAAATAATAAAAATAACTAAGTTATGTTTACTAGAAAATATAATTTGCTAATATTTAGACATGAAATATGGAGTATGTAATGTTGCGGGCGTCTATGTCACGCAAGCCTGATGCCCTGACCTGTAAACACGCGGCTGAGTACACAGCTTGTTCTACATCCGACCCAACTAATTCATCCATTTCGCGTATGAATGTAGGTAATAGAGAAAATGACAAATGTCATAAAGTTTCATACATTATGTAATTTACAAAAAAACATAGACACAAGCATTTTTTTAAATCTAATAAAAGACAAACAATTACATTACACATTATCTAATGTGTCAATAATAACAATAAATTTAAATGCTAAACAATTACAGATAATTGTATATTTAGTGGGATGAAATATTTAAAATAAACATGGAATAACCAAGCCCTAGTCACGTAACTTGGGCTAGCTAATGAGGGATGTATTTAAAAATATACGAAGAAGGTAAAAACCACTTTTCTTTAGTCCATTATTTTAATATATTTTTATGCCTATTTTTACTTTTAACTTTTATGATATTTAACGACGTTGTTTTTTTGATTTTACTTGGCTATTTTAATTTTAATTAAACCGCTTAGATATTAATCTATTTGGTAATGATATAAAAATATATATAATTTGATTGAGAATGTTTTATAATAATTAGACGAATATGTAGTATTCTTTTTGATCAATAAAACTCTCAAGCCTTATATAAAAAAGTACTAAATAACAAATTAGGAATCTTATGTTACTCAATACATATCATTAATTAAAATAATAAGAAAACAATAAATTCAATCATTTTGATTATTGACTCGCATTTAAAAAAATCACTCCTAACGTTAAACATCAGTGAGCATTCAGATAACACTCTAGCATACAATAAAATGCATTGAAAAGGAGATAAAAAATATTTTTCATCAACGCTACGGGTGTTGCTGCAAATGGCTTCCATATTGCAATCACGAACGAGATAGCTCTCTGGTTAGATATTTTATACGCTACTCTAGTTTAATCTTTATTCCCCTACTGTTTTTTTTAATATGCCTACCGTAAATTAACAGGAGTCGAGTTTTAAATCAACGATAAAAAGTTGAAAATATCGTATCTAATTTATTTGCAATGATTTAGACGTAATAGATATGCGACAACGAAATAAGTGACAATTCAACTGTTAACATTTTAATCTTTAAGAAACTTTGTCAGAAAATGTTATAACTAAGCTAATAACTAATAATTTTAAAATACTTTATGCAACTTACTATTATTACCTAGTAGTCTGCCATATGACCATATTCCGTTTGATGTTAAGCTAGAGCGGAGACACCTGTTACCGCGTACAAAGCAACAGTATTTATATTAATTTAATCAAAATTAGCTAAATTTCGGTAATGATCTTACCCATTATCTTGTAATTAATTTTAGTTACATATAAAAACCTGAGTATTATATGTTACTTCGTTATATCTTAAGTTATTTGTATTCTTCAGTTTTGCATGTACAAAACAAGGAGCCAGTAAGTAGCCTTCGGGCGTGACGCGCCAGAATACGAATGTGATTGCGGCTTTGCTCTTTTCAATTGAACGAAGGCGGAATAAATAGGTATGGAAAGTGTATTTGAGTGAATTTTCCCGTCTGAAAAGCTGAAAGGTCCCGGTAAACGCAAAAGGGAAGCTATTTAGAATAAAGATATTTTGTGTTAGATCTACCTATAGCTTTTGTATAAATATCAACTTTTTAAAGTAGGTCAGGTCAATATATACCTGTGTTAAAAGTTATTAAAGGAATAAGCTTATTGAATGATTACATTTTTTGAGGAAAAAGGTAATAATAAATATTTCTAATTGTATAAAATTACGTAATGGAGACGTGCAACTGGGTTGTGGCTAAATTTGCATTTAAAAAATTATACCCAATTTGTTTAATTAAGATGTAATTTATTTTGTGAATAATAAATACGCTTCTGTTATGATATTTAGATTAAATTTCCTTTAATTATCTAAAAAGTAATTATTGTATTTTTTAATCAGTTCATTTTTATAAGTAATTAATAACAGACGGTCCACACATTCAATATGGATTTCGCAATTGTGGTTTAAAATTAATTAATCGGTGTTGAAAGTTTGATGATTGAAATTAGGCAATTTAATTTCCGATCGTCCAAATATTAATTAATCTATACTCAATACTTGTTAGAATCTTAATATACTTATACTAAAGGTAAGCAGGGGGAAAAAACTTATAAATAGATATTTGTCGCAGTTATATCGACATAAAATTATATAGTCGATATAACCTAGCGTTAGATGTTTGTCTAGTCTCGTTCTGACATTCACAGTTTGGGGTGTGGAATATATAATAAATAAAAAAATAAAATAAAATAATTCGAAACGAATGCGAAACGTGTAAATCCAATACCAATCATTGAAAAAGACAATTCTCTTTTGTTTTTTGAATTAAAATAAATATTAATAAGAATATAAATTTAGTAATCTTGTCTAAATGATAGATATATATAATAAAGTTAGACAGTAAAGCAGGAATTGTCGAAGTGATAGTATTATTTGTAATCAAGAACAATAGACATCAGTAGTTTCACTGTTTGTTTAGGACGTTCCTAGCATTTACTACGAAACTTTACCCTACTATATTCCCTTTATGTATTTGTATGTATGAACGTATGTGATTGTATTCCAGTGAGAATTTCCAAATGAGCGACTGTTTACATTTATTAATACCGAAGATTGAATTTTGAATCACCTACTTTTATGTCGTTTCTAATTGATCTTGTTAGTATGTTAAGGTTTTTGGGCATACGAAAAGTGGATGGCAGTGTCGAATAGAGGTTAATAGGAAAATTTATTAAGATTGGATTGATCAACTATTTAGGAAGTTCCCTTGAACGATGTGCACGCATGAAAAGTGTATTTTAACAAAAGCTATAGATAGAAATATATTTAGTATATTAAAAAGAAACAAGAGTTGTTTTCAAATAATTAATATAAAGTGTTTAGGATATATTAGCGCAAATATCCACGGAAGTGTTGACATATATTTGTCATGATTTGCTATCAAATAGTAAACCTGTGTCAATACTTCATATGTGAATATTTTATGTGATGATTTATATATTGAATTAAATTGAACGCGATCAATTATATAAACTATACCTGTGCTGAAGGCTCGAAATATAGACCTTATAATTTCATGTATGTATATAAGCATGAGTTAATGCAATTTCAGTTAATGTAGCATGAGTTAATACTAAGGCAGGAACTAGTGTGAAATATAAAATCTTTTTCGGCGTGTTTTCCTTATCGTTACTCATAAGGTAAGGGTGAAACACCGTGTGTAACAAATTACATTATCTTAGACCATTTGGTGAGATGTATTACATAAACACGAACATAAACATTTTTTATAAAGGAATTTTAGGGGTTCTACCCATATACAGATATAGAAGAAATAAATTTAATAAATAATGCATAAAATTACTATAAGGTAAACATAAAGCCTATAGGTATCTTGAGTCGTTATTAACAGTTTTAAAATTAGATAAGGAGTCAAGAAAACATTGTTGTATTTTTCGAATAATATCACAGAAACAAATGAATATTATTATATGTGCATATAAATAGTTATATATTGTTTAAATGTCTAACGCTAATTCACAATTCACATGTGTGAGATTTTGTGATAAAGCACTCTGATTAGCGTCGATTGTCAATATTATGTTAATATTTGATAACACGAAATGTACAGTTAGCCAACGACAACATATTTGTTTTGTTTTATTTAAAGTTAGGTTTTGTTTTCTTTCTGCTGTTAGTCTTGCGGCTTTAGGTACAGCGGAGCGGAGTAGAGTGGAATAGTCATGAAGCGACTGGACCAGTTCTGCCAAAGGGGCGGGATTGAGACTAGACCTGGGTAAAGCCCTGGCTAGCAACAATGGAGGATACTGGATAGGTAATAAAATTAGGTGAAATACAAGATCGTCTTTATAGCAAAACATGTTTCGTTTACGCTATACTTTACTTCCAACCGACAGAAACTTGTATAGTAATGTCTGATTACTGCAATAAGTTCGGCTTATCCGTTTCTTTTGACCTTTGCAATAAGAATTTCAACTTGGTTTACAATACTAAACAAGTTTGCCATTAAAGTGAGTTGGGAATGGGAGTTGGCAATATGTCCCTTGCTTACTTCATTTAAATGTTTGTACCAAATATTAGGTACTTAAATAAACTATTCAAAACTATTTTTTCTTTTATGTTAGTAGAAAGCAACTACGATCATAAACAAATGTCTACAGGTAGAATCCGCTGGTTTGGTGGGAGAAAAGTGGACTGTCTCTAGATAGCAGATCTAAACCCTTTTCAAAGTAATTTAGAGTAAGCAAACACTGCTTGTGATTACGCCCTAATTACATGTAATCAATTCCTAGACTGAAACTTTTGCATACACAATTTAATGAACATATTTTGTATCTTAAGCCAAACATGATGATTATTCCCGGAGCCTTTTAACTTGGTAACTTTTAACGTGGTATATGACTGTACCACCAATCAACACGTTTCCCTTGAACGTGAAATTGCGCGTGTTCAATCATTCAGGTATTTATTTAGCTTATCCTGACATTTGTACATAATCGGATGTGACGCGATGACTTATTATGCTTGATAATAGCTTTGATATATTTTAGGTAAATTACACACCGTTGTTATGAAAAGTCGAATTTCATTATATTTTTCATAATATTATAAAACTGCTTTACTTAACTAAATTTGTCGTAAATAAATAGATATAATATAAACGAAAACATATAAATAAACAAATGTAACTTTACAAAATAATAAATCAGTATTTCATTAAAAAATACAAAGAATTTGTTTGTGTCAAGTCTGTTTTATTACTTTATATGGAATCATAAAAAGTTATTTTTCGATAAAACAGCGTTCAATTCTCGTGTGTAAAAAAGCTCTTATTCATGATAGGCAGATAAAGGACCCAATAGGTCATTTCAACAAAAGCATTTCAAAGCAGATTTGCCTTTTGTGTTACGTGACTAATAACAACGCGAAACAAGCTTTTCTCATGAAATATAAATTATATTTTTCTAGTACAAATGTTTTACATAAAGTAATGCAAGTTGCTAATTCAGGGTTTTTAGTAAAAACTAACGTTGCAGTTTCATCAGCTATCAGGTAATATTTTAGTAACGTTACGTTTAAATGGTGCTAATTTAATTTACATATGTTTTAATGTATTTTATATAGAAATACATCATGCAGTCGCGGTTGGCTCCGTCTAGTCGTTCAAACAATCTTCGGTCTAATAACCGTATCAAGTTTCATAATGATAATGATAATGGCTCTCCAAAGAAAACCCCAGGAGGTTGTGGGGGGCAACCGTCGATGTTTCGCTACTTCTTGCTATAGTACAATATCACATATTTGTAATCTATGAGATGCAACTATGTCATTTTAATTATAAATAAATTTACAGAAAATCGAGCCTATATGCGGTTCTGGCACACATCTGACATTACATCGGCCGCGATTTATAAATTCTACAATACCAAAACACTGGTTGTCAGAAGTACAATCGAGAGTTACTAAATTGAATATAGTCGGAGGAAACTTCCGCTACATTGAGCCAGACGCGTTCTTGAGTACATTTGCTAGTAACATACAACATCTAGTGTTTGATGATATTGAATTGGCAGAATTAGGATCCCATTGCTTTGTTGGTCTTTCCTCCTTATTGATCCTGGATATCAGAAATAGTAAAAAAGGAGATATAAAAAGAAATTCACTTAGAGCTGTTGACAATACGCTTAAAGCGCTTTACGTTAGGAACTGTAAATATTGGAATCCAGCAAACGTAACTGGTTCGTCTGAATTGACATCATTACTCAGAGTGGATTTGAGCTCAAATTCGTTCTTTAGCATTCTCGGCAGAGAAAGTTTTAGACAACTAGAAGAGTGCGAGGAGCTTCGTCTATCATCATGTTGCATTATTTCTATAGGACCATCCACGTTTGACTTCATGGTTAGAGTACGAAGGATTTATTTAAATAACAACTATCTTGTGACTCTCCCAGTAGATATTTTTGATAGAGTTTCCGCGCTCGCTTATCCGAGGCCATCTATCGATTTGCAAGACAATTTGTGGAGATGTGACTGTTATAATGAACATTTGAGACGATTGCAAGTAAACAACTTTTTAATGGTTGATCCGACTTGCAGGACCCCGTATGAGGTTAGTGGCAGACTTTTTCTAGCTTTAAAACAT